>PVLD010009064.1:0-79495 GCA_004027595.1 Dinomys branickii | reverse complement strand
TGTGCTCTGCTGCCACGAACAGTTTTGCCCTCTGCCATGTGCCACTCTGCCTCTGAAGCAGCCAAGTATGGACTAAAACCTCCACAAACTGTAAGCTAAATAAACCTTTCCTTCCTTCATTTTGGGCATTGGGTATTTTGTCTCAGCAACGAGAAAAAAATAACCAAGACACTGACCTAGGCAGAATGACAAATGCCCCAGTACCTTCAGGAATGGAGATATGGGAAAGAACCAGAAAGAGAGCCAAGACTTGGCTGGGGATATAGCTCAGTGGCACAGGCACCTGCCTGGCAAGTGCAAGGTCCCAAGTTCGATTCTCAGTACCAAAAAAAAAGGAAAGGAAAACAAGAGTCAAGATCTGCTAAAGTGCTTGCCAAAGGCCAGGGGAAAACAGAATGGGTGGTAGAAGAAAGTAGTTCTAAATACCAGCTATGATCTCATGATCAGCTACAGAAATGAGGATTGTAACTGAAATAATTCTCTCTCCTAATATGCCTCCTTTCTTTTTTTGAGACAGGGTCTCACTAAATAGTATAAGCTCGCCTTAAACTCACCTATATAGCCCAGGCTGGCCTCAAACTTGCAGTGGTCCTCCTGCTTCATGCTCTCAAGTGTTGAGATCACAGGTGTTTGGCACCATGATCAGCTTTCCCGATATGCCTTATGTAATATAATGTTGCTAGATTTAATACTAGTTCTTAAATATTGTAAAACCTATGTTATACTGTTGAAGTTATGAAATGCTATGAGTAAGCATCACCCACAGAAAATGCTTTGTACTCTAGGAAGGGAAATAATGTTTTTCCATTTATATGTAGGGTAGCTATAATATGTTAGGCATAACTATGAACTTGTTTTTGTATCTGGGGACGGTGTTTTTTTTTTTTTTTTTGCGGTACTGGGGATCGAACTCAGGACCCTGCGCTTGCTAGGCAAGCACTTATTCCACTGAGCTATATCCCCAGCCCAAGGGGGGACAGTGGTTTAGAGAAATGCATCTAGTTGTCAAGTTGACAAGGGGTAGATTGTGATACTTAACTGATTGTGTCAATTTGAGTAAGAGAAGCCCAACTAAATGGCCCTGAATCAAGGCCAGCAGTTTTCTGAAGCTGTTGGTTTCAAGCAGGAGCCTAAAGTGGTATCTTTCTATGGTCTGTTGGCCATTTCAGAACTTTAGAAATGTAATGGTCAATTCATTAGAAAGAAACAGCGCAGCTTCAGCTTCAGAGACCCACGCTCACAGAAGCCTCCCGACTCAGCCAGGGGAGAGCAGAGTTCCGAGAGCTGGTCCAGGGCTGGAGAGGGGAGGGCACATCCAGGAAAAGAGGCAATGGTGGTCAGGAGCAGTTGTCGAACCTAGTGTGAGGATGAGAAGTTACGACAGCCACTGGGGCAGAGTCCCTACCCTGGGACAACCTTCCTAATGAGCGCCTGGAGAGAATCAATGCAACTAGTACACAGCCCACCATGCCTGGCTGTACACCTGCCTCAAGGCGGTGGCCCTGCCTCTCCGCTGGGTGAGCTGCTACCAGCGGGGAGCAGTGGGGAATCTCGGCAGCAAGCCGTGGCAGCTCCCAGGGATCCAGCCGAGGAGCAGACAGGGGCTCCAGCCCTGCAACGGGAGGGAGATGCAGATGGAGGTGGATCATGTGGCTCCATGCCCTTCTCACTCCATCAGGAAGGAAGCATGAGCTGGGTTGCCAGGACTCAGCTCCCACCCTGAACTCTCTGGGAACACCTTGAGACTCAGCGGCTTGAGCAAGTACCGCCTGTTCCTGGCAACAATGGGACAAATCCACGGACTTCAGGACTCACCCCAAACTATTAATGTGAGCACCAAGAGGGTCTCCTTACAGCTTGCACATATGAAACTTGAATGAGCCCATAGCAACAAATTAGATGAAAAGCAGCAGACTGGGAGTCCGAAAAACAACAACATACTCTATACAGCAGACCTGAGAAAATCCTCCAACTCTATTCTACTTAAACTCAGTTCATACCCTGAAATAACACAGTGAGAATGGACTAGGGAGATTTCAAGCCCTTATACCCGGCATTGTAAGTTCGTCCAGTGCCCGGCTGCAAGGGATGGGAAATGGTAATACTGGACATCAGGAGGAGGGAGGAAGAGAAGAAAGGGCCTCCAGCATCAAGGCAATGGGACAGAGCCGAACAGGTTACTGAGGGTGCCCCAACAGGGGAGCGTGCCCCTTGGTTGCTCCACTGTGGGCCCCACTGAGGGCACCCCACGGACTGGACCCGCCCCCACCCATAACATGGCGACGCAGCAGAGCCAGGCAGTCCACCGTGAGCATAGGTGCTTTTCCATCTCTGACAATGACAGTTTGTATACACCCATGTATGTTATAGTATAGTCTGAGGCAGCTATATCTCTTCCCAAGGCGAGAGCCCAGGGGTATAGATAAACCCAGGAGTACAGTTATTATCACAGGGACGATGACTGATTGAGTGGTAGGGCAATGGAGATGAGGGAGGAGAAAATTAAATGATCAAATGGGCCATCATCTGTGAAACTGAGTAACAAATGTGAAGGTAACACTATGTAATACAGCATCCAGTGCTAATTCCCTACTATCTTCTCTATAATTTGATATTTCCTTTAATGTTTATGTGTTAACTAATGTGAAGATAACATTATGTAATACAATATCCAGTGCTAATTCCCTACTATATTCTGTATAATTTTGTATTTTCTGTATTGTTTCTCCATTCTTTTGTCTTTAAAATAAAAATAAATAAATAAATAAATACCAAAAAAAAAAAAGAGAGAGAGAGAGAGAAGCCCAACTAAATTGGACCAGCATAGTGTGGCTGAGGGGATTTACTGAAGACAGAAGACCCACCCTCGGGTGACTTGTTGCCTGGATGGTGTAAGGGAGACACGAAGAAGGAAGTAACGGTTAAGTCTGTTTCTTTCGAGGAACTCCAGCCTTTGCCTTCTCCTGGACATCCATCACCTCCTGGCTTCCAGAGCAGGCCCTTTGGCCTCCTGATACAGTCTCACAGGGGACAGAGCACTGAGCTCTGGCCCTTCAGCTGGACCCTTTGGATCTCCAGTGTGCAGACAGCCCTTTTGCACTCTTCCACATCTGACTCTGGGAGGTCACTGTTAAGTCACTTATAAACCCTTATATACTTACATATCTCGCATTAAATCTGTTTCTGTAGTAAGCACTGATACATTTCTGGTGATAAAGATAAGTGTACCTAATCTGCAAGTATATTTGGGCATGTTTATCCCCTAATACCTGTGGAAAATTAGTTTTCAGACCCTCCTTGGCATAGATACAAAAACCCAAGGATGCTCAAGTCGTCCTGCATAAACATAGTACAGGATCTGCAAAAAAACCTGTGCACAACCTCCTATGTACTTTAAACTCTGTCTACATTATTTATAATACCAAATACAGCCAAACACAGTGGTGCACACCTGTAATCCCAGGACTTGGGAGGCTGAGGCAGGAGGATCCTTGCAAGTTCAAGGCCAGCCTGGGCTACAAAGTGAGCTCAAGGCCAGCCTGAACTGCAAAGCGTGACCCTGTCTCAAAAAGACAGAAAAAAAAGGAGGCTGAGGCAGGAGGATTGTTGTGAGTTCAAGACCAGCCTAGGCTACAGAGCTGAAGACCAGCCTGAACTGCAAAGCAAGACCCTGTCTCGAAAAGGCAACAACAACAAAGCCAAATGCAGTTTAGATGCTATGCAAATAATTATACCATGCTGTTTAGGGGACAATGACAAGTTCAATGTCATGCCTGTACATGTTTGACAGACTTTGTATATTGAGGATTGATCTTAGGACTTCATGCATGGTAGGCAAATGCTCTGCCAACTGAACTACATCCTCAGCACCAAACATAGTTTTTTTCTGAAAAAAGTTAAAACTATGATCTCTCATATTTAGCTTTGAGTCTAAAACAAGAGTCTAATAAAATGTTTTTTTAAGAAGTGTTTTAAAGACATTTGCCTTATTTAGTTTAGGCTGGCTTTGAACTTGATATGTAGTTCAGGGTGGCCTTGAATTTGCGACTTTCGTACCTCAGCCTGAGTGTTGAGATTATAGGTGTGTGCCACACTCAGGCACCACGTCCAACTCTTATTCTAAAGAGTCTTGATTTGGGATTGGTTGAACCCACAAATGAGGAACCCAAGGGTATGGAGGGCCAGGTGTAGCCATGTACACACATATATACCAAACAGAATTGTTAATTCTTTTTTTTTTTTTTTGGTCTTTTTGAGACAGGGTCTCATCTGGTTCAGGGCAGTCTTGAGCTCACTTTGTAGCCCAGACTGGTCTTGAACTTTCAACAATCCTCCTGTCTCAGCCTCCCAAGTGCTGCTCCACCACACCTGGCTGAGTTAACAATTCTGAATCTTGGTCACATAGTAACTGGACAGTCTCGGCTTCTAGAATTGGGTCCTTCCATTAAGTGGGCATAGGGAAACCTCTGGCTATTTTCTGGTCTCTGAAATTCTCCTTGAGAGAAGGTTAGGGTTAGGGTTCCTCTGAAGGGTTGCCCTGTTTTGATGATATCTAGGGGAGATAGTGAACGGCACATAGGCAACCAACAAATGTTTGACTCAGTCTTACATGCTAATGTTCCCTGGTGGTCCTTTTCTCACGAAGTTTTAGGACATTTCAGTACTATCTAGTTTTTTTGTGGGGTTTTTTTGGTACTGGGAATAGAATTCAGGACCTCATGTTTGCCAGGCAGGCATGATGCCACTAAGCTGTATCTCCAGCCCCATCCAGTTTTCTTTACTATTTGTTTTACTACACATTAGGCCTTTCACAAAAGTATCTGAAAATACCTGGTGACAGAGAGAGGTGGGGGAAGGGACCTCAATATAAACGCACTTTCAAAAAATGCTGCTAAAAAAAAATGCTGCTATGGGGCCCTGCCTGGGTTATTAGGGAGATGCCTTTTACAACCACAGGAATTCTTACATCCCGCCTGGCTAGCCTGATCCAAACTGTTCAAGCTAAAATTTGGGCTGCTACTAAATCCAGAAGCTGTCACCTCTCAAGAGTAGCCGGGTGTAGTGGTGCACGCCTGAGGCAGGAGGATCATAGTGAGTTTGAGACCAGCCTGGGCTACAAAATGAGCTCAAGGACAGCCTGAACTGCATAGCGAGGCCCTGTCTCAAAAAACAGGGCTGGCACAAGCGCCTGCCTGACAAGCCGCACGGTCCTCAGTTCAGCTCCCAGTACCCAAAACGAAATAGTAAGAACCAAATAGCTGCTTAGTTTTATAACGAGCTTCCGTAGGCCCAAAGGATCCCGCCTCCTTCCACGGGAAAACCTTTAAGCATTCATCTAGTATTGAGCGACAGCTCTCTTTAAACCAATGAGTTCCGCTCTCTGAAATGAACCCGCCTATCCCTTGTGTCGTCACTCGTACTCTTAAACGGATAGGACTAAACTGAACGCTTCCTTGTAGCTATAGCTGAGGCGGCTGGTGGGTGTTTGCGTTGAAACGTGACCGTGGCCCGACCTTAAAGGGAGGGAATAGAGAGGGACCGCAGTCCTTTAACAAGAGGCGGGCCGGTGCCTGCCCCTTTAAGGGCGGGGCGTCCAGAGGGCCGAATCTGAGCTCCAGGTTACTCGGAGTTTCCGTCACAGGGCGCCGAGAAAGGCTCGGAGCCCGGGTCCGGGTCCCCGGCGGCGGCGGCGGCCGCCTCACCCCTGTTTGTGCTCCCCAGGCCCGGAGACACCCCCGCTCCAGTCATGCTGAGCAGAGTATGGAAGCGGCTGACTACGAGGTGCTATCCGTGCGAGAGCAGCTGTTCCACGAGAGGGTCCGCGAGTGCATCGTGAGTGCAGGGCTGGGCGGGGGCGCAGGGCAGGGTAGGAGGCTTGGGCATTGTACACGGGGCGAGGCTCTGTCCTGGGCTTGGCGCCGCCGGATCCTGCTCGACGGCCGGACGGAAGGGTGGCGCCCGGCTGGCGAGCCTCCGAGTGGACCCGCGGGGTCCCTGCGCAGCAAACAAAGCCCGTCGGTTTCCGTTCCTCCGCGCCCGCCCCTCCCCCAGCGTGGCCCCCGGCCACCCGGCCGGGTCCTGGGCAGCGGGCCGGGAGCCCGCCCAGCCCGAGGGTCTGAGAGGATGCGCTTGCTGGAGCGGGTTGGCTGAGGGTCCGCGCAACGTGGTCGAGGGCCACCCTCGCTGATGCTGAGGGCGAGCCTTCGCTCTGGACTGGGTTCCAGGACGGACTTGGGAGGTTGGTGGTGGCCGGCAAGTAGAAAGGGGACCTGACTAGCCTGTCACTTTGGAGGAAAGACTTCCGGGGGTGCGTTCTAAGGTGTGTAGAGATGGGCAGTAACCAGGGTTCCCCCGTTTTCCTCACATTGTTTGTTGTTTATTTTGCTTGCCTTACGTGTGTGCTGGGGATCGAACCAACGGCCTCAACCAGGCAGAACAGCTGTCCGCCACACGGGGGTGTTTGTTTGAAACCCTTGCAGGTTGGGTGACCAGCTTCCCGCCCGGTCACCCCTTGCCCCTGTGAGTGGTCCCCTCTTCGCACTCCCCCACCTTCATCATGAGCAACAGCTGAGCCCAGCGGCAGTGACTCCTCCCTTCTGGGCTCGGGAACCCAGCGGTGCTTAGGGAATCACTCGTTCTTAGCCCTGCTTTGAATTTTTGTCTCTCTTGTCCAGAACGCCTCACAGTAGGCATCCTCCCCTGCAAATCCGAAATGAAAGGGAAAGGTTTGGAGGAATATAAAAAAGTATTAGTGAGTTTGGGGGAGGAACTGATGGACTTACATTTTTCTCAGGCTGTATTTCAGGCCATCCTGGGCAGTCAGATTAGCAAAAGGATAAGGTGTACCAGGATGTACCTAGGTCTGCCCTTATCCATGAGCCCTGGAAAGTAGGAAGTATGTCAGTCCCTGTGTCGACTCCAGTAAGGGTCTGATTTCAGGAAACCTTTCTTGTGATGCTTGGTGGGTAGGCTCATAAGGTGGCATTCGGCCTTGGGCTTGTTGTGGAGGCATGCCCAGGCCTTGAGGCAGTGTAGGTACAAACGCCCACATTCCTAAAGAACTAGAGGGTTGAGACCTTGGTCTGAAAGCAGCCTCCTGTATGTCTCCCCCATCTTTTAATGCCTTTAGCAGAGAACATCAGTGGTAGCCAAGGTCAACGTGAGGTTTTCAGGTGCCTTCTCCACCTGAAGCATCTGTAGTGGCTACAGAACAGGCCTGCCTCTGTGGAACTGTGAAGAAATCTGTTCTGACCTTTAGATACCTCCCACCTGCCTTGCTGTTACACAAGACCAGCATTAGGCTATGAAAATCCTGCAGCTACAGTCTGAGTGGTTCTGCTCCCCTGATGTCAAAATCTACAACTTCGTTAGACCAATGGCTCTTTGGGCCTTTTTCCTCTTAAGGTAGATAAATATGTGTAGGCAGCAGGTCCCTGTGACGTGAGGTCCTCTGGGGACTGGGAGACGGGCTAGGCAGATCTTTGTTTTTGTTTTGTTTTGTTTTTTAAGGAAAATTTATTGGGGAAAAGGAGTAGGGGATAGGAATAGTTCTTGAGAGACAGGAGGCGTCCTGAATGGGTTCCCAGTGAGCCCACTTCTCAAAGGAAGTTTTATAGAGCAAGGTCAGGGGAGTACAACTTAGGTCAAAACTATGGTCAACCAATAAGACAAGTATAGCCATGTAAGTAATATTTGATGGGGAGGCAGGTGATGTAGCAAGGGTACATGGATGACATCATTAACTTTGATTGAGTCTTGTCTTTAGTCTTAATCTTTGTAGTGTTAGTTTTAGTGGGTGGGAGAGGATGGCCCACCCCACCCCAATGAAATAATGGTTTACTTGTATGAAAAATCTCAAAAGAGTGGTAACAGAGAACGGTTTTTGTTTTGGTTTTTGAGACAGGGTCTTGCTTTGCCATTCAGGCTGGTCTTGAGCTCACTTTGTATGTAGCCTAGGCTGGTCTGAACTTCTAATGATCCTCCTGCCTCAGCCTCCTGAGTGATGGGATTACAAGTGTGCACCACTGCACGCAGCTCTAGCCAGTAGTTTTTCTTGGGACTCTCTGACCTTGATTGTAAGGCTAAGCTGACCAGTGGCTTCTCTGGGTAATAACCATGACTGGAGATTAGGTAAGGACACGGTACATGTACTGAGATCCACTTGCCAAAACTCTGTCATGACTGTCAATTGGAGATCCAACATTGAAGGGCATGTGATAGCCCTGAGAGGCCTGACACTGGAAGTAGATGTCACTTGAGGTAGGGTCGAGATTGATGGCCATTAACATGGATGATACCAGCTCTGGAAATCTTGTAGATTTTGGGCCCCAGTAAAGCCTACTGCTAGATTAAATGAGGATTAAATGAGCCTCTGTTTTGGCTCAAAGCAAACCTGATTTTTCAGGGCTCCTGAAAGAATAGAAGTTCTACCTTAGTTGAGAAACATGATTCCTACCATATTCTCCTGGAGTTTGCCAGGGCAACAGCTGGAATAGGGTAGGAGTAGTGTGCCAAGCCAGGCATGGTGGCACATACTATGTAATCCCAGCACCCTGAAAGACTGAGGCAGAAGGATCACAATTTTGAGTCTAGCGTGGGCAGCTTAGTGATTTAAACCCTGTCTCAAAATTTAAAAAAATAAAATAAAAAGGGGCTGGGGACATAACCCAGTGCAAAGACCCTGGGTTTAATTCCCAATGCAGAGGGCAGAGAGAGAGCGAGAGAGATGGGGGAGAGGGGGGAGAGATATGCCAGAAGGACAAGGCAGACATCGCTCCTCAAACATGCTTCCCTTTCATGTAAGGTACTTGAAGTGTCCTCCCTCTAGTTCTGTGGCCTGTTTTAGGTGTGTACATGTGTGTATCCTAGGAGTTTTCTTTTTATCAGTGAGGGTTGAGCTGAAGCTATTTCCCGCTCAGAAAATTCTTGTGGGGCTGGGCATAATGCTGTTTTCCTAAGTATTCAAGACTGACCTTGTCTGCATTGAGCCCCTGAGGACCTGACAAGAAGGGAGTAAAGATAGGACCCCAGGAAGTATGGAGTCTCATCTTTGAGGAAGCAACCGCCAAGATGAAACAGAGGCCCTCGGGGCTACGAAATGTGCTCGAGATTATTAGAGCTTCTCATTCTAACTCACTGTCTGTCACAGATCTCAATACTGCTGTTTGCGGCACTCTACATCCTCTGCCATATCTTCCTGACGCGCTTCAAGAAGCCTACTGAGTTCACCACAGGTACTTGAAACTTCCCTCCCTTCTGCCAGAGTTCCTGTTACCATGGAGCCAGCCTCAGGGGAAAGGGTGACAGGCCTGTGGGGAAAGGAGAGGTGGTTTTGCCAGGCTCTTCTGGAGCCTTCTCCTCTTCAGGCTCCCTTCATGCACAGGCAGGACCATGGTGACATAGTGGGAGTTCTAGATGGAAGTGTCTTTTGGGCAAGTCCCATAGCTTTTCTAACCTTCAGTTTTATCCTGGAAAGTGGACATAGCACTGCCTGTGCACTCTGTTGTCCTTATGTGGCCCAAAGGAGGGCCCTTCATGAACTGAAGTGGGCATGTGCAGGACACAGTGCATGCTCTGCATCATCTTTCCTACCGCTCCCCTACCCAGGACCAGAGACCTCCCTGACCACTGAGGCCCAGCTGATGGCAGCTTTTCTCTGTAAAGAGTCAATGTGCTTAGGTTGTAGCTTTTCCTCCTGTAGTCAGTTGTGTGGCTGGGAGAGACAGGAACATACTTGCCTCAGTCCCGAGCCCCGGCCTGCTCAGCTCATCCTGTCCCCGTTCCAGGCTTTCCTCCCGCGTGATGGCTTCTTGACCAGGTACCCTCATGTAATTTCCCCTTGAGACTTTCTCTGAATCTCCCCTCTTCTCTCCCCTCAAGTCCATTTCCTTCATGTAGCCACTGATATAACACACTTCAGAGACCAGTTGTTTATGCTGTCAAAGAGGAACCTATGATGGGAGAGATTGTGGGGAGAAGGAAGAGAAGTAGATGGTTATCTGGTGTATATTCTCTCCATCTAGAACTTTCGATTTTGTTTTTGTTTTTTTTTTTGAGACAGGGTCTGGCTATGCAGTTCAGGCAGGCCTTGAGCTTACTTTGTAGCCCAGGGTGGTCTCAAAGTTACAACAAATGTCCTGCCTCAGCCTCCCAAGTGCTGGGATTACAGGTGTGTGCCACCTTGCCCAGCTTTGATAAATTTTTCTTTCACTGTGTTTTTTTGTGTGTGTGCACAGGCAGGGCCATGGTGACAGTGGGAGATCTAGATGAAAGTGTCTGCTGGGCAAGTCCCATAGCTTTTCTAATCTTCAGTTTTATTGAGACAAAGTGTTTTTTTGAGACAGAATCTCATTATACAGTTCAGGCTGGCCTTAAACTCACTTTGTAGCCCAGACTGACCTTGAACTGAAAGTGATCCTCCTGCCTCAGCCTCCCGAATGCTGGGATTACAAGCATGCGCCACCACCACCTGCTCTTTAATTGGTTTTTGAGATGGTCTTGTTTTGTAGTTTAGGCTAGCCTTGAACTCACTTCATAACCTAGTCAAACTCCCTGAGATCCACCCTCCTCAGCCTCCCAGTTACTGGGGTTACAGCTATTTGCCGCCTTGCCTGCGCCACTGATCTTTAAGCTCCCACCTTGGGTGGAGAATAGATTGTAGGACCCATAGTGTGAATAGCCTCCCTCCTGGTTCTTGCTTCTATTTGGGGGCAGGGAGAGGACAGGGCGCTGTAACCCATTTGGCTCCCAGAGCTGCCCACTGATGTGCTGCCTCTTCCCCATGTCTGTCTCTTGCAGTGGATGATGAAGATGCCGTAGTGAACAAGATTGCGTAAGTGTCAATACCTCAGCACTTGCACCAGTGCCTTTTAGAAGCTAGGATCTGGGAAGACCTCTACAGCAAGAGGGACAATGGGATGGTACAAGTAGAGAGAGTTTTCACCCCAGTTCAGGCTTCTTCCTGCTTTACCTTGCTCTGGGGACGCTCAGAAAAGCTGCTGTTCCTGTCTTCCTGGTTAGACCAGGAGATTCCGGGAGCCTCACAGCCAGGACCTGCAGCTGGGGCCTGAGTCACCAGAAGTAGCCCCAGTTTGGCTTCACCTCCCAGCAGCCAGTGCACGGGGAGCAGAGTAAGGGAAGATGGAAACCCCCCAACTGAAGAAAATGGCTGGTTTTGTTTGTTTGTTTTTGGCCTTTTTGAGCCAGGGTCTCGCTGTGCAGTTCAGGCTGGCTTTCAGCTCACTTCATAGCCCAGGCTGGTCTCGAACTCTCAATGATCCTCCTGCTTCAGCCTTCTGAGTGCTGAGATTACAGGCATGTGCCAGCACGCCCAGCTAAAATGATTGGTTTTGAAAGAAAGCCTTAAAAAAAAAAAAAAAGGAAAGAAGCCTTTACTCTAGACTATTGTTATTTACTGGTACATAGGGAAAAATACAGAGTATTTGGCCTCTCTCTGGCCCCTTCCCTGCACCTCCGTCTCCCAAGGACCGACTAGACCAAAGTGGCCCAGCTAACGTGGCTGCAGGTGCCGGACCTGACTGTGGAGTTCAGTCTCCCATGTGCTCCTTCGTGCCAGTGCCTTCTTGTAGTACAACCATATGGGGGGACCCTGTCTTTATCTAGGCTGAAGGGGGAAGCTTGGCACTCCATACCCCTAAGAGAGAAGAAAAGCCACACCTTAGCTTTGCCATCACGCCTGGCACACCCTACAGGCATGTATGGGAGGGCCACATTCCTGGGGATGGCCTGGGCAAGTGATGTGGCTGGTTGCTAGGCACCCATGAGTGCCTCAGGTTGTGTCCATCCCATGTACCAGGGCCTACCTGGAGTAAAGGCTTGAGGTAGGGTGACATTGGGTACAGCCCCAGCTAGACAGTTCCTTGTCCAGGTCTGTCAGCTGCTACCATAGATTCTAGAAGCCACATGTGCCATGGGGAACAAATGAGACGTGGGTGCTGAGCTGCGTACCACCCCCTTCTCTGCCCAGGCTTGAACTGTGCACCTTCACCCTTGCGGTCGCCTTGGGTGCTGTCCTGCTCCTGCCCTTCTCCATCATCAGCAACGAGGTGCTGCTCTCACTGCCGAGGAACTACTATATCCAGTGGCTCAACGGCTCGCTCATCCATGGTGTGGAGCTCCCGCTGGAGCCTGGAGTGGGGAGGGGGCAGGTGCAGGCAGCCTGGGCTACTTGGTCCTGTGTCGTCGCCGCCCTCTGCGGCCCCCACCATGTGGCCAGTCCCCGTGGGCTGCTCCCCTCACTGACCACCTTTGTTTTTCCTTTGTTTCCTTTTTTTTTTCCTTTTTACCTCTAGGCCTCTGGAACCTCGTTTTTCTCTTCTCCAACCTATCCCTCATCTTCCTCATGCCTTTTGCATACTTCTTCACCGAGTCTGAGGGCTTTGCTGGCTCTAGAAAGGTGAGTAGGGGATGTAGCCATCCATCTAGGCAGGAAGCAGAACTCCACTCAACTGGATCAACAAAATAGATTTCAATGAACAAATTATTTGCAAAGCTTTTGTCAAGGTTAAGGGAACCAACAAGAAGTCTGGAGCTGCAGTGACAGTATGAAGTCATTACGACCTCAGATCTTTTGGCAGAGGGAGGAATCCACTGATAGCTGAAGGCGAGACTGTGAGGCCACTTTTATCTTAGTGTCATAGTTGCTGCTACCATGGTGCCAAAGGTGGAAGAAAGGACTGGGGAGATAGCTCAGTGGCACAAGCACTTGCCTGGCAAACACCAGGTCCTGAGTTTGATTCCTGGTACCAAAAAACAACAACAACAAAAATCAAAGGTGGAAGAAAGCCTTGGAAAAATTCCTGACCTGTTTTTCTAACCCCTGCTGCTGTCCTTCTATTGGGCAAATTGAACCGGAAACCAGACGATAGCAAACTTGGGTGGTACAAAGGTAAAGAATGGATCTGGGAAGCGGTCTCACAGCTGAAGAATACCTGGGGTATGGGGTGAGCCTGCCTGAGGGGTGGGAGGGCAGAGACGTTGAGCAGAGTAAGAAGGAAGCACCCCCTTCTGTCCAATCCAGATGTGTTTGGTGCCAGCACAGCTGCTTTCAGATGTCTCCTTCCCGTCACTGCCCTGATACACCCTCCTCCATCTCACCTCCTCTAGGGTGTCCTGGGCCGGGTCTACGAGACTGTGGTGATGTTGATGCTTCTCACTCTGCTGGTGCTGGGAATGGTGTGGGTGGCATCAGCCATTGTGGACAACAAGGCCAGCAGGGAGTCTCTCTATGGTGAGATACCCAGCTCCCTTCCTCTCTGCCAGCTGAGTGGGTCTTCAGTTGGCTAGTGTTCCCATTCCTTCAGGAACAACTGTATCCTTTTAAAGTGGAAAGGAGTCACCGGTTGTGATGCACACCTGTCATTGCAGCATTTGTGAGGCTGAGGCAGAAAGATTGCTTTGAGTTTAAGGTCATCCTGGGCTACATAGCAAGACTCTGTCTCAAAAAAATAAAAGTATGTTTAAAAATTGTGGAGGGCTGGGCGTGGTGGCACACACCTGTGATCCCAGCACTCAGAAGGCTGAGGTAGAAGGATTATTGCGAGTTTGAGGCCAGCCTGGGCTACAAAGTAAATTCAAGGCCAGCCTGAACTGCATAGTGAGACATAGCTCAGCAGCACAACACCTGCCTTTCAAGCATGAGGTTGTGAGTTTGATTCCTGGTATCCCACCCCACCAAAAAAAGAGAGAAGAGTGCTTTTCCCTTCCTTAGACTGAAGTTTCAAATTGAGGGGCTTCAGCTGGGCATAGTGGTGCATGCTTGTAATCCCAGCATTCAGGATGTTAAGGTAGGAGGATCTCTGTGAGCTCAAGGCCACCTGAACTACATAGCAAGACCCTGTCTCAAAAAAAAAAAAAAAAAATCAATAAAAACTTTTTTTTTGAAGTGAAGAAGAGTGGCTTCCCCTTCTTCAGACTGAGGTTTCAAACTGTAAGTTTTTGGCCTCATCCTTTTACAGAAATGTTCCAGTGAAGCTAGGTGGAATGGCACATGCCCATAATCTCAGCTACTTGGGAGGCTGAAGCAGGTATATCATAAGTTCAAGGCCAATCTGGGCAATTTAATGAAATACTGTCTCAAAATTTAAAAAGGATTGAGAGCTGGGCATGGTGGCACATACCTGTAATCCCATTACCCTGGGAGGCTGAGGCAGGAGGCCCAGCCTGGAGATGTAGCTCGGTACAAAAGCCAAATCCCTGGGTTTAACCCACAGTGCTGCCACGAAAGGGTATGCATGGGGACTGCTGGTGACCACAGTGCTGCCACGAAAGGGTGTGGCGGGGGGCTGCTGGCAACAAAGCTCAGCGGTATGTGCAGTGCTGCTTTCCAGCGCCGTCAGAAAAAGGTATCTCATTAACAAGACGGAGGGCCTGGCTGCTAGTCCCTGGGACTGAGACCGAGTAGCCCCATCATTGGAGAGGGCGTGAGGTCTTCAGTTCGTTAGCGTACCTGCCACTCTTCTGGTAACACTCATTAACGTCACTTACCTAACTCCTAAAGGTTTTTGTTTTGTCTTTTTAAGACGGTCTTGCTCTGCAGTTCAGGCTGGCCTTGCTCTCACTTTGTAGCCCAGGCTGGTGTCAAACTCACAGCGATCCTCAGCCTTAGCCTCCCAAGTGTTGGGATTACAGGTGTGCACCACCATGGCCACTTCCTGTGAGCTTTAATACCATGTCCTTATCTAGACTCAGGCTTGTCGACTACCAGTAAGCAGGAGGAGGGAGGTGAACTGACATGCTTTTTTCTTTACCCGCTTAGACTTGTGGGAGTACTACCTCCCCTATCTCTACTCCTGCATCTCCTTCCTTGGTGTCTTGCTGCTCCTGGGTGAGTGTGCAGGGTGTGAGAGGGAATGGTAAGACCTTGGGCCAGAGCACTAGGGTGAAAGAAGGGATGGAGGGTTGGAGGCAAGGTAGGGAGAGGGATCTAATGGGACTGGTTACTGGCTCTTGTTCCTGCAGTGTGCACTCCTCTAGGCCTTGCCCGTATGTTCTCTGTCACCGGCCAGCTTCTGGTCAAGCCCCGGGTAGGTAGTCCTCCTTGCCCTTTCATCACACGGGGTGAGCTTCCCACAAAGCTGGAGCCGAACACTGAGGTAGCCCTCTTCTTGTGTAGTGCACAGCTTGCAAAGGGCCATAGCCTTTGTTGGCCTCTGCACTCTTTAGTGCTGTCATTTGTAGCTGATCATTACATGCAAACAGAACATAAGGCCGCTGGGAGGGGTTAGACAAAGCTGCTGGCCACAGGCAGGGTGGGGAATGAGGGTCAGAGGAAGGACTGGAACTGTAGGAGCCTGGATGACGAGGGTTGTGTGGGGCCTTTAGGGTTAAGGAGCCTTTGACAGTCCCTCCTTTCCCCTGCTCCCAGCTGCTGGAAGACCTGGAAGAACAGCTGTCTTGTTCAGCTTTTGAGGAGGCCGCTCTGACCCGAAGGATCTGTAGTGAGTTGCAGTTATCCCCAGCTAGGGCAGCAGATGGGTCTGGGCAAGGGCTGTAGGACCAGGACACGGCACTGTCTTCTCTATGCTCAGATCCCACCTCCTGCTGGCTGCCTCTGGACATGGAGCTGCTGCACAGACAAGTCCTGGCCCTGCAGACCCAGAGAGTCCTGCTGGGTATGTGGTCTGGTAGATTTGGGGAGAGCTGGGTTTCCCCAAGGAGAGAAGCTCTTGTTCCAGGTTCTTGTTCACAGTTTCCCATCTCTGCAGAGAAGCGGCGGAAAGCTTCAGCCTGGCAGCGGAACCTGGGCTACCCCCTTGCCATGCTGTGCTTGCTGGTGCTGACCGTGAGTATACATGTGGGGTAGGCAGTGGACCCTTGAGCCATCTCAGGAAGGACAGAGCGATGCAGGGAGTGGCTATGAGTAATAGTAGTTAGTTCTCACTGAGTGCCTACTGTTCTCCTGCTGTGTGCTATAAGCACATCGCAACCCCCATTTTGTGAATGAAGACACAGAATTAACCTGTGTGGTCACACAGAGCCATTGAATGATTATGCAGATTTTCCCTCAAATGAGAATAAGGGTTGAAATCCTGTCTGTCCCCACAATGGGTACAGATTAGGTCTTAGCATCAGAAGAGGTCCCTGGTTTTCTAGACAGTTTTCTTCCTTCCTTTCTCTCTCTCTCTCCCTTCCTCTCTCTTTCCTTCTTCTTCCCTCCCTCCTCCTCTCCTTCTCCCTCCCTCCTTTCCTCCCTCTCTCTTTCTCTCCCTCTTTCTCTGTGTGGTATTGGAGATCAAATTTGGTTTTGCCCTCATGCATGCTAGGCAAATGCTGTACCACCGAGCTACATCACCAGCCCCACAGATACCTTTTTCTATGTGGCCTTTTTGCAATCCTTCAGAGCATCTTGTCTCATAATACCCTTATAGCCAGATGTGCCTATGATCCCAGCACTCAGGAGGCTGAGACAAGTGGATTGTGAGTTTAAAGCCAGCTTGGGCTACATAGTGTTACCTACTCTCCCTATCTTAAAAAAAAAAAAAAAAAAAAAAACCCTCAAAAGTGCTGTATTGATGACAGGACTTGAGATAGCTCCTCACACCAAGACAGAGCTAGATTTGTTTTTGCTTTTGGTACCAGTGATGGAACTTAGGACCATGCACTTGCCAGGGAGGCGCTTGTGCCACTGAGCCATATCCCTGGCCCAGAGCTAGATTTGGAAGTGGGAAATGTTGGACCAGGGTGTCTGTTCTTAATAGTGCACCCTGGGTACAACTCAGGGCTGGGCAGGGGTGGGACTCTGAGCTTGCCTCACACAGGGCCTGTCTGTGCTCATTGTTGCCATCCACATCCTGGAGCTGCTCATTGATGATGCTGCCATGCCACGGGGCATGCAGGTATGGGCTGCCCTCCCACTGGGTCTTCTGGGGAGGACGTAAGAAAGCCTGGGGAGAGGGGCAGAAGATGAGGATCGAGGAACGCTGGGTGTTGGGTGGTGCTGATGGTGAGGAGTGCAGTGCCTCAGGGATACTACTCTCCCGTCAGGATCCCTCCTTGGGCCAGGTCTCCTTCTCCAAGCTGGGCTCCTTTGGGGCCGTCATCCAGGTTGTACTCATCTTGTATCCTTCTGGAAACCCACCATTGCCTCGCTTGCCAAATCTGTCTCCTGGGACTCTGGACAGTGCTCCTTTGGGGTTCTTTTTCTGGGGTCTGTAGAGAGCTGTGGGGCAAAGTGCAAGCCTTCAACCTTGGGTTCAGAAAGAAGGAAGAGACCAACTCTGAAAGGAGAACTGGGAGAGAGGTCGAGTCCCTTTGAGATGAGGCATTCGTTCATCCTTGGGAGCTAGTAAGTTCTTCCTTAACCCAGTTTCAGTTACCTGATGGTGTCCTCGGTCGTGGGCTTCTACAGCTCTCCACTCTTTAGGGGACTACTGCCCAGATGGCATGATACAGCCATGACTCAGGTAGCTGGGAGGGAGGTGAGGGAGCTTCCTGGTGGCATGGGTGGTACTGGGTAGAGGCTGTTATGCTACCCTTGCCTCTCCTTTCCCTGTGCCCACCCAGATAATTGGGAACTGTGTCTGTCTCCTGGTCCTAAGCTCAGCACTTCCTGTCTTCTCTCGAACTCTGGGTAAGTAGCAAAAGAGGTAGGGGCTTACTGCTCAGCAGGCACTATGCAAGAGAGAGAGCGTGTCTGTGTGTCTGTGTATACACCTTCTCTGTTTCCCACAACAGATTGGAGAGATACTACCCCATTATACAGATGAGGAAACTAAGGCTCTGAAGTGCCTATGCTAAGCTTCAGAGTACTGTTGCTTCTGAATTCATACACTTGCTACCTCTCACTGTCTCCTCACTGACTTCCACTTCCCCCCTAGGTCTTTCTTCTGGGTGGATCATCTAATAAATGTTCTTATTTGCATGTATGAAGCCCTGGACTTCAATCCCCAGCACCCACTCCCAATCTCATTTGAAAGATAAGAAATAGAAAAGGCTAATTGATTGACCTAGTGTGAATGAGTGAGTGAGTGAGTGAGTGAGTGAGTTTTATGGAACTGGGGATTAAACCTTGGCCTTCACACAGACATATATCCCTAGCCCATGTTTTTAATTTGTTTTGAGACAAATTTGTTTTAATTTGTCTTACTGAATTTCCCAGAGAGCAGTGGGGTTACAGGTGTGCACCCCTGTGCCCAGCTGACCCTGAGCTATACAACTAGTTGAAAGCAAGACTACATCAGGCTAGAATATTTGTTTCCTGAGCCCCAGGCCAGTGATTTCTCCATGCACTGGAACATCATGTAATACCCTCAGTCTTTCTGCTGCCTTTAGAAACTATGGTCTAGAATTACTTAAAAATTAAAAATTTCAAAAAGTATGAGTGGTTCAGTACAGCTTAGTGTGGGAATTACAGAAGTAATCCTCCCCCCACACACCCATCATCCTTTGTGTCGTGTAATTTTCTATCCTTTTTTTTTTTTTTTGACCTGTTTGAGATGAGGTCTTGCTATGCAGTTCAGGCTGGCCTTGAACTCACTTATTTAACCTAGGCTGGTCTCAAACTCACAGTGGTCCTCCTACCTCAGCCTCCTGAGTGCTGGGATTACAGGCTTGCACCACCACAGCCAGCAATATAATTTTATATTTCTGTTCAGTTTTGTATTTCTGTTCACCTCTGTTCAGTTCCTAAATTTACTCAGGCTGAGTATCCCTTACCTGAAATGCTGAGGATAGAAATGTTTCAGATTCTGGATTTTTTGGATTTGGAGATACTTGCATTGATTTTACTGATTGGGCATCCCTAATCCAAAAATCTGAATCCAAACTGCCCCAAGCTGGGTGTTACAGCTTTTAGGGAGGCTGGAGTAGGAGGGTCACTTGAGCTCAAAAGTGCAAAACCCAACTGGGCGACATAGGGAGACCCCATATTGAAATAAAACAAGTGCCCAGCCCAGCCCACTCTGGAAGGCTGAGGCAAGATAGAGGCCACACAGGCAAGTTAGCAAAATCCTGTCTCAAAGTAGAAAGGGCTGAGATGGAGTTCAGTCCCTAGAACCTCCGAGATCAACAAAGGGCTGAGGATGTAGCTTAGTGTGAAGTTTCTGGGTTCCATCCCCAGTGTTCCCAATGTTAAGGAAATTCACCCTATACTCTTCGTCACTGTGTCACTAGTACTTAGGAATCGAGTGGGAAAGTAAGCTTCTGGGCCCGCCAGTTTGTTTAGGTTGGGTGCAGGCAGCAGTGTTTGGATGAAGGTCAGACCTTTGACTCATTGCTGCCACTGAAAGTGTCAGAGCAGAGCCTCACATCTCTGGGCATAGTGTGTGTTGCCTAACTTAATTCTTCAGTCCCATTCCTTATTTTATGATTGAGCAGCCACAGAGAGGTGAGGAGTTTTCCCAGACCACACAGCTACTCAGGTGCATATGAACCATAGCAGTCCCATCACAGTACGAGCACCTAGCTCCTGTACTGCTTTGTGAGCTTTTTTTTTTTTTTCTTTTCTTTCGGGCACTGAAAATTGAACTCAGGACCTTGCATTTGCCAGGCAGGTGCTGTGCTGCTGAGCTCCCATGTCTGCTTTGTGCTTTAAAGAATACTTGGTGACCAGCTTGCAGATTCCTAGCCCAGGAACAAGTAGCAGGCTTGGTGGGTGTTTCCTAGGGCCACCTGGAGCCAGAGGGGAACCTACTGGAGGAGAAGAGGCCAGTCAATGGAAGGGATATTGGAGTGAGTTCAGTAGCTGGGAAAGTGGCCTTAGAATACAGCTTGGCAGTTGGCCTGAAGGTTGTGGGTTATTGTTAAACTGAATACAGCTTGGAGCCAGGTGTGGTGGTGCAGGCTTTAATCCCAGCACATGAGAGGCAGAGGCAGAGGCAGGAGGAACACCATGAGTTCAAAGCCAGCCTAAACTACACTGCAAGACCCTGTATCCAAAAAACAGAGGGAAAGAATAGAGCCTAAGAGGTAGGAAGACATGGATGCCAGCCTATCAGTTGCATTTCTGAGCTATGTCCACCAGGAGGCAGCAGAAAATTGGGCTCCTAACAGGAGAGGGTTGAGATCTCATCCTGGCTGTTGTACTTTAGGACTCACTCGCTTTGACCTGCTGGGTGACTTTGGACGCTTCAACTGGCTGGGCAATTTCTACATCGTGTTTCTCTACAATGCAGCCTTTGCTGGCCTCACCACACTCTGTCTGGTGAAGACCTTCACTGCAGCTGTGCGGGCCGAGCTGATCCAGGCTTTTGGTGAGAAGTGGGGAGGTGTAAAGCAGTGCACCTGGACCTGTCATGTTCCCAGGAAAGAGGCTGAGCTTAGTATCTTAACACATTTCCTGGGGACCACCCAATTCTGTGCTCTGCCTGGCTGCCCAAGGAACTGGACCTATGTCCCTCTTCTGACTGCCCATCTTTACTTCTCTAGGGCTGGACAGGCTGCCGCTGCCTGTCACTGGTTTTCCTCGGTCATCTAGGAAGAGTCAGCACCAGTGACCTCCATCTGGGGGAGGAAGGAGAAAACTGGATGTTGCCACGTGCTGCCTAGGCCTGGAGGGGACCCTAAGGGTGGTTGGACCTTAGGACCTCAGGACCTAGAATCTGAGAGGATGGGTGGCAGAGGGGAACTGAGCCATCTTCACTGTTGCATAATCTGAGCCAGAGTTGGGACCAGGACTCTTTATTTTGCAGACTAACTGTGGCCTCAGCATGAGGTAGGGCTGGGTGACTGTGTCTGCCTCTTGGTCCCAAATCCATTTACACGTCAATCTGCCTCACTGCTGTTCCGGGCCATGCCCATAGCCATGTTTACATGATTTGATGTGCAATAGGGTAGGGTGAGGGTGGGAGGGACTGGGTCAGAGCAGGCTTAGGAGACAAGTTGTCTGCCTTGCTTCTGCCCAGCAGAGCCTAAGCACTGTGCTATCCCGGAGGGGCTTTGGACTACTGGAGGAACCTCGAGCATAGGGAGAAAGAGGCTGCACCATTAGCAATAAAGTTGATCCCAGGGTTTGCTTTTTGTTGTTCTTAAGCCTCTCCGTGTCTGTTTGAACAATCTCCTCCCACCCTGAGTCTACCAAGTGAGACAGACAGGACCTGCCATCAGCCTTCCCTTCTCTGTAACACTGTGGGGACACAGAGCTGGCATTAGGCCACACAATTGGGCAGTGGGACGCACCCCTCTAGCCTTGTGTTAAAGTTGGTTATTCCTATTCGTCTTTACACTCAAGGCCTTGTTCATGTATCTTAAGAATTGGGGATGTAGCTGGGCATGCTGTCCCATGTCTGTGATCCCCATAGTTGGGAGGCTGAAGCAGGAGGATGGCCTTGAATTTGATACATAGTGAGTTCAAGGCCAGCCTAAACTAGATAATGAGACTGTGTCTCAGGAAAAAAAAAAAAAAAAGCCAAACAAGTTGAAAATAAAAAGAAAATACTGGGAATAGAAAGTTATGGGCATAGGAATGAGATAACCTCCCTTCTCTGCATCCATCTTCAGTCTTGAAGTCTCAGTGTCCCTGGCTTGGCAGTTGACTGTAAAAAATAAAACTGGCTGGCTGAGCCAGCTGTGGCACACACCTATAACCTCAGCACTCTAGGAAGTACAGGCAGGAGGATTACAAATTCAAGCCCAGCCTGGGTAACTTAGACCTTGCATCAAAATACAAAGTAAAAGGGCTGGGGATGTAGCTCATTGGTGAGACCCTGAATCCATCCCCCTACTACAAACTGTACTTTTTAAAATTTTTTTATTTTTTGGTCTTTGTGACAGGGTCTCCTGTGCAGTTCAGACTGGCTTTGAGCTCACTTTGTAACTTAGGCTGGTCTCGAACTCGCAATGATCCTCCTGCCTCAGCCTCCCATGTGCTGGGATTACAGGCGTGCACCACCATGCCCAGCTACTGCAAATTTCAAAGGAGGTGGGTAGTGCTGCCTGGCAAGGATTTATCACAACTCAGAAAAGAGCCCAACTTCAAGATGGGTATGGTGGCACGTATCTACACTCCTAACACTCAGGAGGCTGAGGCAAAAAGATAGCAGTGGGTTCAACGCCAGCCTAGGCTACATAGTAAGAGTGTGTCTCAGTAATAAACTTTAAAAATATATGTAGAGAGGGAGGGAGCCAGGCGTGGAGGCTCATGCCTGTAATTCCAGCTCTTGGGAGACTGAGGCAGGAGTTACATGAGTTCCCTGCCTCTCCTGCTCAGCCTAATTTCTTTGCAGTCTGTCAGTTCCTTAAAGTGAAGTTCCCTCAGTGTTGGGGATAAAAACAAAGTTTCCTTTGCCTAGTGTTATACATACATACTGCATTGCCTAATTTCTAGGACCACCACTCACCTTGCAGTTGTCATATGTATAATTGCTGTGACCATTTTCTTGTCCCCCCCTGACTTCAGTGCTGGAGATTGAACACAGGGCCTCACATGCTGGGCAAGTGCTCATTACTGAGCTGCATCCCTTGAGAAAGGATTGCTCTTTTGTAAGGCACATGAAGTTGGTGTGAGTGCTAACAGTGGATGGGTAAGGGGAGGGTGCAAATTCCAAAGATACTTGCTAAGCACCATACTGTAGGCCAGGCCCTTAGCCTTGAGATCTGTGATAAACAAGCTATGGTAAGAACTGCTTTGTCTAGAAAGGTGCAAAAGTAACATTCTGACCAACCGTGCAGTTAGTGTAGTTAATTGCAAGGAAACAAGGGTGAGCAGTCCTGAGACATTGGGAAAAGCTGAGAGGAAGCAATTTATAAATAAATGATTGAAATTGGTGGATGAATCCCATTGAGATGGGGCCTTCGTGAGCCCTGAGCTGGAGGCCTGGTTGGGAATGGTTGACTTATGCCGTGGTGTATTTTTTGTCTGTTTGAGACAGGGTCTCACTATGCAGTGCAGGCTGGCCTTGAACTCACTTTGTAGCCTAGGCTGGTCTCAAGCTCCCAGTAATCCCCTTGCCTCAGCCTCTGGAGTGCTGGGATTATAGGCATGTGCAACCACACCCAGCCTTTGCTGTGGTGTGGATAGGCCAATTGTGCACTGCTCTGCAGGCCTGTGGTGTTCCTAGAAGCCCACTCAGAGGTGCCTCGGTGGGAGGTGCAGGGGAGTAACCATTGGTCTCTTACAAACTAGGACTTTCAGTGCCTGCTGCTCTTCAGCAGCTTCCAAGTGACTGGTTTTTTGTTCAGAGAGAAGTGGGATTGGATGTCTGGCAAGGTTTGAGAGGGCACCAAAGTTGAGAATACTAAGCCAGGCTCACTACCAAGTTCTGTTCCTCGTTCTGGGGAAGTTCCCAATGGAAGACTAAAGTTACAAGGCAAAGTGGTCCTCTAGGATCCATGCCCTCCCGTCTGCATACTGTTGAGTGCCAGCCGAGATAGGTTTGGGGAGGTTCACAAGAAAGAAGCTCTGATTGTACGCCCAAAGGATTTGGCTGGCCTTGGGACAGAAATTGGAACCCATACTTCCTGGATGACAGCAGAGGGCATGGCCAGCCAGGGTAGGCTTTGGAAGAGCAAAGACCCAATTCAAGTGTCAGAGGAGAATGACTTGGTTCCAAATTTAGGCTTGGAACTCGAAGGATGCTTATCCAGGCAGCCAAGGACTGTAAAGCTACAAGGATTTCCTAGGCAGGTGCCTGCCTGGTTTCCAGGATAAAACACACTTCAGTGGAGAAATGGAACAGTGGTGACGGGTTAGATCCCCCGCCCGGGTGCGAGGGGGAGGGACGGTCCTGGGAGAAGGGCGTGGGGGCGTGGCCAGGGCCACTTAAGGCGGAGTCCGGGCACTCTGGCAGCACCGAGACCGGCAGCAGAGACAGGCTGGGCTGGCAGTCACCCACGACCCCCCTTCACTGCTATGGTAGCACATCAGTAGCAGGTTCCAGGACTCCCGGGACATGTGGGCAGAGCTGGGAGTAGCCAGGTGCGCAGAGCCCAGGGAGCTCTAGGGCGCTCGGGGGCAGCTCTGCCTGCTGCGCTCTCTGGAGCCTGTGGAGATGTCCAATTGACAGGAGGGCTAGTGAGGACAAGGACGCTCCCTTTAGCCCAAGCCCGCTGCACCCATGGCACTGCCGGCCAGTCTGTTGCCCCTGTGCTGCTTGGCACTTCTGACACTACCTTCCCAGAGCTGCGGACCCGGCCGGGGACCTGTTGGTCGGCGCCGCTATGGGCGCAAGCAGCCTGTGCCGCTGCTCTACAAGCAATTTGTGCCCAGCGTGCCTGAGCGGACCCTGGGCGCCAGTGGGCCAGCCGAGGGGAGGGTGGCAAGGGGTTCCGAGCGCTTTCGGGACCTCATACCCAATTACAACCCCGACATCATCTTCAAGGATGAGGAGAACAGTGGTGCTGACCGCCTAATGACGGAGGTAAGAAGGGTCCCTTCCCACCTGTGCCAGGGCATGCCAACTCCCATTTTCCTCTAGCAGCTTGGAAGGGTGAGCCAGGCTTCATCTACAAAGACTAATCTTAAAGACCCCCCCCGCCAGCACTCTCCTCCAAAGACTAACCTGCTGGCTGGACAGTGGTTTAGGTGTCCCAGCCGGGAGAGCTGGGATGCGTGTGGGGGAGGGGCTGCCTAGTGAGAGTGAAGCTGGGAGAGGCTGTGAGGGCGGGGAAAGGAGGGTGGAGGATGGAGGCAGGCGAGACGGGAAATGGCTGAGGCGTGGACCAGGGGTCAGCCACTGCGCCAGGCAGGAAGGGCTGGGGTGAGCTGGGGGCCAGGAGCTGGCCGGGCAGCAGACAGAAGGCTCTGCCCTTAGCCTGGCCCCTGACCCTACTGTGGAAAACTCAAGGGAAAGCGAAGAGACTGAAGGGGATGGGGAAAGAGCAGCTTGGTGGTCAGGTCACCAAGTCACCCACCTGCGGGGCTGGGCAGGAACTGACTTGGGCATGTGACAGGTGTCCTAGAACCAGGACAGGCTATTCTAGGGTGTAAATGACTTTGGGGGGCATCCTCAATGAGAACACATGAACCCAGCTGAAAATCAAAAGGGCTCCAAGCTCAGTGTAGCTCAGGGGCTTTCCTTTGAATTAAAGAATTAAATTCAACTAACCATTACTAGCATCTGCTGCAGACTGGAACCAAACCCACCTGGGGTGTGGTGGCCCATGACCTGGAGGAGAAGCAGCACCACTGGCCGGTGATCTGGAGTGCCAGAACTGAAAGGGAACTTGAAAGTCACACTTCTCCACCCTGCCCCATCTTTCCTTTCACTTGTGAGAGCTGGGCGCCAGGAGGAAAAGCAATTTAATCAAAGCCTCACAAATTGGTGGCATTGCAGGGACTGAATTCAGAACTCCCGACTCTACATCCTATACACTTTCCATTACACCACCTAATTGTGTATGGAGAGAGGAGGTGGGGGGAGAGGGAGGGAGACGGATTTCCTCTGATTAATTGCCATAGTTTTCCAGGTTACTTTGTTAGGAAGACCTGTCCAGGGGAGAAAGAATTTCTTCTGCACTGAAGTCTCCCTCCTATCCTGTGATCCAGAAGGGGGCATTCCCTTTTCCCTCCTTGGTCATGGAACACTGGCCCTTTCCTCAGGCCGCCACCTGCTGCAGAGGGGGCAGAACAAGGGACAGACGGGGGCGGGGGGGGGCGGCTCTGGCAGGCCTGGTAACCCCCTTAGTCCTGCTTGTCTCCCACACCCTGGCTGCAAAAGGCCTCCATTGAGTCGGCTCTGCACTGGCTGCTGCCCCCGCAGATCACAGCCTCCCAAATGGACAAAACGGCAAGGAGCTGCCATTTTTCCTGCCCCCCCCCGAGGTGGGGGCAACCAGGGAAGAAGGGCAGGGGGGAGTGTGTGCCCCTGGCAGTCGGGAAAACCAAGTCCGAGGTGAGAGGTGGGAGGGGAAGAAAAGGAGGCTGTCCTGCGCTCCTCCCGCGGCGTCTGCGCTGTGGTGAGCGCCAAGGTCTCCAGTCCCAGACGGGGGCGGCCGAGATAACTGTGGCCTCGCTCCCCCACACAGGCTTGCAGCCGCTGCTTCTCTTCCTCTCCACTCCCACCCTGCAGGGGGCCCCCCAGATCCGCACAAGGGCAGCGCCCGCCCGTGCGCTCAGGTGCAACTCCCACGTCTCCCGGCTGCTTCTGGAACAGAGACGCAGAAATGGAGGCTCGCGGCTAGTAGAGCCCTAGCGGGACCTAGGAGGCCTGGCCGCGCTGGGGGAGGGGACCTGGCGGGCCGGAGCCCGGCTGGGGGGCGCGGCTCTCTGCCCTTTCCTCTCCCTGAGCCGGGGCGGCTGAAAAGCGCCTTTGTGGCTGGAGCTGCTGAGTCCGCTTCTCCCGGCGCGTTCCCGGCCTCGGCCCGGGATTCTCGCTCAGTTAAGTCATTCTGGAGAATGGCTATTGTGCTTCGCGCAGCCCCCGCCACCCAACGCTTTTTCCAGCAGCCTCGATCCCAGAAGGCTTCTCTTGGCACCTCTATGGGGGGCACCCAGGCCACAAAAGGGTTAATGCTGGGGCCGAAAGGAGGAGGAGGAAGGAAGGAAGGAAGGAAGGAAGCGATGCCCAGTGCCAGGGAAGGCGACGAAACAAAAGATGAATCAGGCGGAGGGAGGGCAGCCAGGGCCCGGGGCGGGGGCCAGGCTCAAATAGGGGCTCCTCTCGGGGAGCTATGCCCTCCCTAACCAAGTCACCCGCCGCCCTCCCAATTCTGGCCTTCCCTCCTGTTCGTCCGAGGCCCCAGAACAAGGAGCGGTGAGGGGCCGCGCCTCGAAAGTGGGGAGAGACAGCGAGGGGGTCATCCCCTCTTAGCCTCAGAAACGACCCCGCAATGTTCCAACGACGCCATGGAAGGGTAGTGCAGATTGGCACGTACACCTCTTCAGAGCCTCGCTTCCCCGGGACCTCCAGAGGTCGGGGAGTGGGGGTCGGAGAACGAGGAAGAATGGTGGCTCTGGCCGAGATCCCTTTGCCCCCATGGTGATGGCACTGATAAGGCAGAAACTGACTCTCTCATTCCCCGCCAGCGCTGTAAGGAGCGGGTGAACGCGCTGGCGATTGCTGTGATGAACATGTGGCCCGGAGTGCGCCTCCGGGTGACGGAAGCCTGGGACGAGGACGGCCACCATGCCCAGGACTCGCTGCACTACGAAGGTCGCGCCTTGGACATCACCACGTCTGACCGCGACCGCAATAAGTATGGGCTGCTGGCACGCCTGGCAGTGGAAGCCGGCTTCGACTGGGTCTACTACGAGTCGAGGAACCATGTCCACGTGTCGGTCAAGGCTGGTACGGGAGGGCGCCGGGTGTGAGGTCCACTCCCAAGGGGGCTCCCTCGGGGAAAGACCAAGCGAGCGTTAGCGGCGTAAACCATCCTTCCGTTTCTGTCTAGGCCGGGCCAGACCCGTGGGAAACGGCACTGCCCAAGACTGACGAGGTCTGCGCCGGGCTTGACGCATGTCCTTGAGGACCTGTGCTAGCGTCCTGGAGCCGCTGCTGCAGACTCAGTCCTCTCTCTGCTTGTTCCTCGCAGATAACTCGCTGGCGGTCCGGGCGGGAGGCTGCTTCCCTGGAAACGCCACTGTGCGCCTGCGGAGCGGCGAGCGTAAGGGGCTGCGGGAGCTGCACGGCGGGGACTGGGTCCTGGCGGCGGATGCGGCGGGCCGCGTGGTGCCCACGCCGGTGCTGCTTTTCCTGGACCGCGACCTGCAGCGTCGGGCCTCATTCGTAGCTGTGGAGACCGAGCGGCCTCCGCGCAAACTCTTGCTCACGCCCTGGCATCTGGTGTTCGCCGCTCGAGGGCCAGCGCCGGCGCCAGGCGACTTTGCACCGGTGTTCGCGCGCCGGTTACGCGCGGGGGACTCGGTGCTGGCGCCTGGCGGGGACGCGCTTCGGCCAGCGCGTGTGGCCCGCGTTGCGCGGGAGGAAGCCGTGGGTGTGTTCGCGCCGCTCACGGCGCACGGGACCGTGCTGGTCAACGACGTTCTGGCCTCGTGCTACGCGGTCCTGGAGAGTCACCAGTGGGCGCACCGCGCCTTTGCTCCGTTGCGCCTGCTGCACGCGCTGGGGGTGCTGCTGCCCGGGGGCACGGTCCAGCCAACTGGCATGCACTGGTACTCTCGCCTCCTCTACCGCCTGGCGGAGGAGCTGCTGGGCTGAGTCTGAGACGGCGACCTAGAGGCGCTTGACTAAAACGGTCGTGCGGGCTGAGATCTGCGAGTGCAGGAAGCAGGCGACGCTGACTGGGAGGGTGGGAAGGGAAGCGAGGAAGGGGGCTATTCGGAAACGACCGGGTTTAGGGACGACTTTCAACCAAAAGGAAGCGGTTCCTGCGCCTTGGTGGATGCAGCTGATGGTGGGCACTCCATTACGAGGACTGTTTAGCCTCTTCTTTCCCTGAGCTTCAGCCCCACTTGATAGTTTTATTTTATTTTCTATTTATAAATTGTAATATAAGGAGCTGCTTGCCCGGTAGCCAAGGTGAGGGCCGGGGCACAACGTTAACACTGTCGGACATAGTCAGCCAATCTGATGTCTCATGTTTTTCTGAGGTGGGCTAATAAAGGGAAGGTATCCAGCAGTTTATTGGAAAATACTTCCATTCAGAGGGTCATTCACCTCAGAGAGGGGGGCCAAGCCAAGCCAACACTATTTCCGGCTCCTCCTCCTTCCTCAGCAGGGTCTCCGAAACCCTTTTCCTCCCCGCGGAGGGGCGTCCCAATCCATCACAACAGAGGCCAGAAGTGTTTTGCTCTAGTTTAGGCTGCTGGTCCCACCCCCTTCCTGCCTGCAGAAGACCAGCAAGTTGAGCTCGAGAGAGCGCTTGACAAGGAGGTGACTTCCCCCGAGGCTGCATACCGACCTCGGGAGGGGCAGGGGTGTCCAGAGCAGGAAGGCACTCTCGCATCCTTTCTCGGTCAATAGGGGCTCTAGCAGGGACTCTGGCCCCAGACTTAAAGATACTTAAAACACCTCGGTGCCCTGTTGTTAACAGCCTGGTCCCTCCCTCCAGGCCCTGAATCGGCCTGGCCTCATCTTACCTGGTGGTGTGGTCTGAATGGGAGTGATTTTTTCTGGGATGTCTGGGTCAACTGATGACCCCTGGAAATCTATGGGTAATAACTTGCAGTCGACACACACTCATGGCCTAAAAAAAGAACCTGGACAGGGGCTGAAATCGTTCCTTACTGAAGGGCTGCAGGGAACAGGTCCAGCCTGGGCTGTATGTTGGGAAAACAGGCTCCCCAGGCAACGAATATAAGTATTACAATCTGACCTCCCTTCCTGATCGCCAGGCCTGGTTGTGGTTTCTACTGGTTTCCTCCATTGCCTTTCCCCTCTCCCACTATTGGCTGGTTCTGTTCCCCTGACCTGCCTGTTTGGGAAGCCTTGGGCTCCCACACAATAGACACCTGGAGCCCAGCCAGACAGGTGCCCTTAAGTTAGGAATAGAAACTCGGGGAAATTGGATTGCTCCGGAAGAGGAATGTCTGCGGTCTGAGAGACAGTCGAAGGTGGTCAGTAATTAATTCCTGGAGCCAGAACCAGCCACCTCTGGGCTAAACAGATGGGTCCTAATCTGAGCATCTGAGCCCATAGGGTCCCTGCTATACATTGCCCCCTTGTGGCCATCAGAAGAATTCTAGGTTTATGCTTGCAAATACGTGGGTGTACTGGGCCTGCGCAGAGGAGCCTTCCAGGAGTCAGAGGTGGTGGGTGGGGCTTGTTAAATTGCTGGCGGTGAGCCACAGGTGTCAGCAGGAAGCAGGACTCCTTCGGGAGAGTCGTTTCAAACCCTGACGCTTGCATCCCTCTTGCCTAGCTGAGCTCCGTGACTCCTAGAAGCTGGAGGTGTAGCGCCGGTAGTGTACACGCAGTACCCTAGATTTCCTTGCACACCGAAGTTGTCCCCTCATGCCCCTCACTCCTGTGACCCTTGAGTGTTGTTTCGTTTTATTTTGAGACAAAGTCTCACTGTGTAGCCCAGGCCAGTCTTGAACTCTCCGGTGATTTCTGGCTTCAGCTTCCTGAGCTCTGGGATTACAGGTGCGCCTGGCTGCGACCCTTTGAGTTTAGTAGTCAAGAGAGTGAAAGCAAATTGGGTTCTAGAGAGTGCTTGATAAGGACGGGATTTGGAAACGGTCTAAATCTACATGTAGTGCTCTTTCATCCTTCAGTGCCTTCAGTCTGCACCTGTACCTGTTGCTGCCCTCTCTTTTACTGGTCTCAGAAATGCACCCCCACTGTGGACCTTTCTTGCTTTCCTTTTAAGCTTCCCCTTGTGTCTGTCAAACCCTGACGCCCTGTGTCCTGTCACCCAGACAAGACTGATCTGATAAACTAGGCTTTCTGCGTTGCTAGGCTCCTTGTTCTTAATACACTCCCCAGGTAATGCGTATATCCTAAAAGCCAGTGCAAAACAAGGCCTTAGACATAAAACCATAACAGTGATGATTACCAACATCTTAGTAAGTTATGCAAGGAGACTTTGGGGGGGGTCTTACTTTCTCCTTGGTGAGACAAAGTATCCAAAACCCAAAGTTAAGCAGGAAAGGTTTATTTAGTTCACAATTTGTAGAGGTTTCAATCCATAGCTGGCCGGTGCCAAGGCAGGCTGGCTTTGCAGAGGGGCATTGAGGAGAAGAAACAACCCATGGCAAAGCAGAGCAGGCAGCAAGCAGCAAGAGCGGCAGCAGCAAAAGCAGTAGCAGGCCTTCCTTCTTTCTGTCCCTTTGTATCCATCCAGGTTGTGCAGGCTTTCGGGTGGAGCCGCCTGCACTAGTGGTAGGGCTTCCCATTATCCGCACCCAAAACTACGCCAAACCAATCACTGGGCTAATTTATTATTACACACACTGAATCCCAGCATCACGTACTCTAGATCCAGCCACCTCTGAAAAGCCCACCTGTGACAGCCTGAGGCTTTGGGGGTAAATCTAGACCCAAGCCACAACAGGAAGAAAGGAAAATTGCTGGTAGATCTTACATTACTTCCTGTAGGTTGTTCCCAGTGGGGCTTACCTCTCCCATTTCCATCCCTTATTTTTGTTCCCTTGGGCACCTTCCAGAGTCTTTGGGAAAAAAAAAAACTATAAAAACCCATGCATTTTAGCACATGCTTGTAATTCCAGCTTTCTGGAAGGCAGAGGCAGGAGTATCACAAATTCAAGGCCAGCCTGGGCATCTTAGTGAAAACTTGTCTCAAAATGAAAAAAAAAAGGCTGGGGATACTGAAGAGTATTTGCTTAGCATGCATGAGGCCCTGAGTTCCATCTGCAGTAACACACACACACACACACACACACACACTCCCTGACCCCAAGCAGTAAAATGTACTGTCTCTGTGAAGCAAGTGGGCATATTTACTCGGCCATGCAACACCATTTTTGGTTAGCAAGGTTTGGGAGTCAGACAAGCCTGGAAATAAGGCTGCCTTCCTGACAGTTCCTGACAGAAATGCTGATAAAGATTGCTCCTGATGTAGAATGGAGACTTACAGCCACTTTCTATTCTTCGCATCCATTTCTCACTGCTTTTTTCCCTCTTTCTGCTGGTTTATTTCTCTCCCCAATGCTCCAGTAAGAACATTATTAACACAAACATGCAGGGTCGAGTGACACCTACAACTGCTTGGTTCTGTAGCACTAACACTCCAGAGGGTGCTGCGTGACAGAGTTGGGTTTCAGAACTAAACTATAATTAAAAGTAATCTTCTTTTGAAAATTTATGAGGCATTTTGTGATGACTCTGGCAAGACCTCTGCATACTAAGAAGCTAGTAAGGTGCTCTCAAGTGCTGGAATCATAGGCATGTGCCAGGATGCCCAGTAAGCTATTCATTTTTGCTCATTACCTTCATTGAATCACCATGAATTCCTCCTTTTATTTTTAAATTGGGGATTGAGGAGCTGGGGATATAGCTCAGTGGAATAAGCGCCTGCCTAGCAAGCGCAGGGTCCTGAGTTCAATCCCCAGTACCGCCAAAAAAAAAAAAAAAAAAAAAAATTGGGGATTGAACCAAGGGCCTTCATACTAAACTATATCCCCAGCTTAAAAAAAAAAAAAAATATATATATATATATATATATATATATATATATATATGTATAAACTGGGTGTGGTGGCGCACGCCTGTAATCTCAGCACTCAGGAGGGTGAGGCAGGAGGATCATTGTGAGTTCAAGACCAGCCTGGGCTACAAAGTGAGCTCAACGCCAGCCTCAACTGCATAGTGATACCCTGTCTCAAAAAGACAAAAAAAAATGTTATTTGAATGACTTATAGTCTCTTATTTTATAAGTGCCCCAGCCTTTTTAATTTATTTATTGTTTTGGTTTTTGGTTCTTTTTTGAGACAGGGTGCCACTGTGTAGTTCAGGCTGGGCACAAACTCACTATGTGGCCCATGCTAGCTTTAAACTCACAGCCATCTTCCTGTCTCAGCCTCCTGAATGTGTGTGCCACCACTCCCTCCAGGAGAGAAGGAAGGAGCCCACCAAAAGCCTTTACACTCTGTATTCTCAGGTGATCTGCTATCCAATTATCAGGCTCTACCCTGCTTAGCTTTTTTTTTGTGTGTGTGTCTTTTTGAGACAGGGTCTCACTATGCAGTTCAGGCTGGCCTTGAGCTCACTTTGTAACCCAGGCTGAACTTGAACTTGCAGCGATCCTCTTGCCTCAGCCTCCTGAGTGCTGGGATTACAGGCATGTACCACCGCGCCCAGCTCAAATACTTTGGTCTTTTTTTTTTTTTAAATCAGGAATTGAACTCAGGACCTCTGGCTTGCCAGGTAAGCACTGTGCCACTGAGCTATATACCTGGCCCCTGCTTAGCTTCTGAGATCAGATGAGATCAGATATATTCAGGGTTATATGGCCAAAGACATATTTTGTTATAGTAGGTCAAGAAGGCCAATATAAACTTCCAGAAAAATATTTTTTTTCAGTACTAGTGATTAAACCCTGGGCCTTCACAGTGAGCTATTTCCCAGCCCTTTTCTATTTTAATTTTGATACAGGGTCTCCTTAAATCCTTAAATTGTCCAGGCTGGGCTCCAATTTAAGCTCCTCCTGCTTTAGCCTCCTGGAGTGCTTGTACACCCCTGCCTGGCTCCAGAAATCTTCACAGTAGAAAGAGGCCAATGCTAAAACAAAGTCTTTACTTAAGGAACATAAGACTAATTTTGTTATCAAGACACAGAAACATGGGTCTCTCAGACCCACATTTATTCTTTAGAATATTTCTATTGATAAATTATTAATTTTAATTGTATGAGTTTCATTATATTAAACAATGAGTACTTAACAGAAAAAAATCACAAACACAAAGTATTGAGTTTTTAATATTTATTGAATGTAAAAAAAGTATCAAAATTTTCAACGTCAACTGGGTTTTTGTGTACAAAGTCTGAAAAAGAACACCAGAAATAAATTCCCATATGAACTACAGTGAAAATGCCAATACCACCCTACAAAAAAACCACTTTACTTCAGTTATCACACCTAAGGCAGCCTGCACACACGACAGCAGCATGCTCCACACACACGTGTTGATCACACTGACAGCACGTGTTCTGCTTTCCTAGACTTTTTGTAGGTCATGTGACATCTCAGTGCTCTTGCTATTTTTTCAGGAGGTTCTTATTATATTATACAGAGTGTAGTTAACAGGAGCATAAAATGTCAGTAAAATAAATTATTAAATTCTGCCTCAGCCTTCCGAGTGCTGGGATTACATGCACGCACCACCATGCCCAGCCCTTAGCGTGTATTGTACATTTAGAATAGGTATCAACACTTTTACATCAACTGTGTACTTGCTTACAAAACCTAAAAGATGACACCAGAAATAAATTCCTTTATGAACCACAATGAAAATGCCTATAGAACTCCACTACAGAGCGCTAACATACCTTGCTTTAACTGTCACACCCAAGGAAGTCTTCACACACGATAACTTCATGTGCCATGCACAAGTATCGCTTACCCTGCTGATAGCACCTATGTTTTGTTTTCTAGTATTTTCTTTATTGTCTTTTTTTTTTTTTGAGACAGGGTCTTGCTATGCAGTTCAGGCTGGCCTTGAGCTCACTTGGTAGCCCAGAGCGGTCTTGAACTTGCAGCATCCTCCTGCCTCAGCCTCCCTAGTGCTGGGATCACAGGCATGCACCACTATGCCCAGCTGTCTAGTATTTTCTGGTGGGACACAGTTGATGTCTTTTTCATTTTCCTGTTGTCACAGTAGTTCTTTGTGATGCTGCGCCTGTCTGTTTACCTGTCAGCTCACCAGTGTGCTGCACAATTTTTTTGCATAGTTCCCTGGGAGGAAACATTTTGTAAATGATCTCTTATGAGCGCCAGTTCTGATCCTCCAACAAAATTTCTCCATAATATTGTAAACTGTCAAACTATTTATTCGACACATGTTTAAGACTGAGTAAAACATAACCATTGGAAAATGCTTTGTGTTTCAGGTGACATCAAAGTTGCCATAACTCATCAAAAACATCTACTTCGTTTTGTTGTTGAAAGTTTCCATCTCAGACTTCCAGTCTTTTGGGGGGGTTGTTTTGTTTTGTTTTTTTGAGACAGGGTCTCATGTAGCCCAGGATGATCTCAAAGTCACAGTGATCCTGCTGCCACAGCTTCCCTGTGCTGGGATTATAGGTGTGTGCCACCACGCCCCACGAGGCTTCCATTATGTTCAGGTTTCCCTATCAATATTTCCATCATAGTACAGTGTTGACATCAGCAGTACCAGTTTGTTTTTCTTTGCCATATACAAGGCCAATGTTATATGTTTCTGAAATCCAAAGTTTGTACTATACAATTTGCTGTTTTGAAATTATAACACTTCACTTGGAATTTCTGCTTTGTTCCTGTGTACAGTTCCTGTGTTGGTCAACTTGTGCTCTCTTAACAAATGTAGCATCAACTGGAAACTGGTAAACCAATTGTTGAATGTCACTTTTCAATTAGTTTGGGAGATGGGAGCAATAAATCTGTTTACAACATCATTTGTTTTATTACTGTACCTGTAAGGACCTGAGGGCTGAGTTCCAGGATAAATTTCTAGTTTGAAAATATAATAAGGCCGGGCGTGGTGGCACACACCTGTAATCCCAGCACTCAGGAGGCTGGGGCAGAAGGATCCTTTCAAATTCAAGGCCAGCCTGGGTTACAAAGTGAGCTCAAGGCCAGACTGAACTGCATAGCGAGACCCTGTCTCAAAAAGACAAAAAAAAAAAAGATAATAAGTCTTTGCATCTATAAAGTCATAATTTTTATGTCTATTTTTTGAGATGGTCTCCCAGAGCCTCACTATGTAGTTCAGGCTGGCTACATAGTGAGCTCATTATTTAGTCCAAGTTGGCCTCAAACTTCAGCAATCTTCTTGTCTCAGCCTCACCACACTCAGAAGCCTAAACCTAGACTGGATAGAGGGACTGTGGACTATAATCCCAGCCACTCAAGAGGTTGAGACACAACTTCAAGTGTACTGTGGGCAATTTAATGAGTGAATCCCTGTCTCAAAATAAAAATGACTGGATATATAACTCGACATGAGGTCCTGAGTTCAAGCCCACAAAAACAAGCCACAAACAAGCTAATAAACAACCCTAAACCCAAACCCTCAGCTTCTTTCCTTGCAAGAACATAGTTGGGACCTCAGGCCACGTAGAACCCTTGGGCCTGAGGACTCCTCTGCTGTTCTCTTTTGCTTTCCAGTGATCCTTTGCGTGGATTCCTGGCTTAGCTCAAAGCTGACATTCAACAAGCTGAGATGGCGCTGCCACTGAGATGAGAGCCAGGGCCACCCTGCACAGTGCAGCTGCCACGGAGCAGCTGGTTAAGCCCTCAGCAGCTGCAGCAGATGGGATTCCGCACAGCATTTGAGGTGGGCTTAATCTCGTTGCCAGCCACACACGTCCCGTGCTCGTTCCCCAGTTAGTCTATAGCATCTTGCAAAATCTTCAAGAATAGATGCCACAGACCTCCTTAAGTAAGCTGTAGTCCAATGTTACCCACCTTCTGGATGCAGCTGGCCTGAAGCACCTGGGGTTTCCTGCAGTAAGGCAAGAGGGGCCTCCAATAGCTCTCTCTGTCATTCTGTAACTGCTGAGGGCCGACTATTCTTTGAATTGTCTGAATTTTACTGTTACAATTTCCTGAAGATGAAGGAGTTTCTCAGGTGGGACAAGGAGGAGGTATGTTTCTTTATCTTTGGAGGACTCTCTATCAAGGCCTAGAGATTCTTGGGAGTGTGTTGGGGAGGGTCCGACATCACACCAGTGGGGGTCACTTTTACCCCCCCTGCTGTTCACGGAACTGTGTTCCTGTGGTTAAAAACAATAGGGCTGTATATTCTCTTCAGTTCTCTTTCCCAGCTGTGTGACCTTGAGGAAGTCACTTTGTATGAGCTGCGGGAGGCCACTGTGAGGTGCTTCCAAGAGGCTGGAAAAGAGGAACTGTTCTGAGATTTAAACGAGGGAAAGTAACACTAGGGGACAGGGAGGTTCCTTTCAGCTCCAGAGGCTTGACTCCCGCTCCTAGCAGATCTGTGCTACACCCTGTAAATACTAACAGGCTTTGCACTAGGCTTATAATTCTGATCATTTTCTTCTCCTTCTTTTTTTCTTCTATTTTGTCTTTTGAGACAGGTTTTCACTATGCAGTCAAGCTGGCTTTGAGCTCACTTTGTAGCCCAGGCTGGGCTCAAACTCCCAGTGATCCTCCTCCCTCAATCTCCAGAGTGCTAGTGCCACCACCGTTGGCCTCTTTTGATTTTTTAACTAAATATTTTTGTTTGTTTGTTTTGGTTTTTTGAGACAGGATCTTGCTAGGTAGTTCAGGCTGAGCTTGAACTTGCTGTATAGCCCAGGCAGATCCTTCTGTTTTAGTGTCCTGAGAACTAGTATTACAGGCATGTGCCACCATGCCTAGGTTTATTTTGTTGTTGTAGCTGTTGAGATGAGGTCTCAAAATGTTGCCCAGGCTGGTCTCTAACCCCTGGGCTCAAGAGACTGTCCCTCCTGTCTCAGCCTCTTGCATGCTGAGATTACAGGGGCAGGGGCATGCTATACCCAGGTTTGTTTGTTTTTTAGACAAACTCTTTGCTGTATCGCCTAGGCTGGCCTCCCAAACTCTTGAGCTCAAGGGACCCTCCCACTTCAGCTTCCCAAATAGCTGGAACTATGGCCGTTGACCACTGTTCCTGGCTCCACATTCCTGACTCTTTTTTGGAACGCCCTTTGACTGAATCCTCCCCATCTGGTTGCTACCCTAGACCAGGCCATCATCTTCCCTTCCTGGGCATGGGTTTTCTATCAGGGCTTCCTGCATGGAGCCCCAAGTCCTCCGCTGGAGATCTGCTCTTTGATAAGGCCAGCAGGCCTGCACAGGGCCACTGGGGCAACCTCAGAGAGTGCAGTTACCTCAAGGCACTGCTCTCCCTCCGGGAGAACAAGCAAAACTTTTACTGCCTATTGAAATGTTTGCCAAGTACAAGACTAATTTTACGACTCTGCCCATAGTCCCTCACCCCTCAGATGGTTGATTGATTATTGGGTCGCCATCAGAAAGACTTAGGACCGCCCCAGTATTTATTTATTTGCACTGGGGATTGAATGCAAGGGCTTTACACAGATCTACTTTCTCAGCCCTTTTTGAAAGATTTTTATTTTTATGCCCAGTATAGTGGTGCACACCTGTAATCCATGTACTCTGGAGGCTGAGGCAGGAGGATCACTGAGTTTAAGGCCAGCCTGGGCTACATAGTGAGACTCTCAGACAAACAAATAACAAATCTAGAGGGAACTATAATTACAGTTGGAGACACTGGACTAATGCTGCTTACCTCCAGGTTTATTACATGAGAAAAATAAATGACTTTTTTTTTCATCTTTTTGAGACAGGGTGTCACTATGCAGTTCAAGCTGGTCTTGAACTCACTTTGTAGCCCAGGCTGGTCTCAAACTCACAATGATTCTCCTGCCTCAGCCTCCTGAGTGCTGGGATTACAGGTGTGCACCTCCATGCCTGGTGTTACATGACTATTTTTTAAGGTATTATAACTGGGTGCTTCTATTACTGGAGCCAAATAGGTTCTTAACATTCAAGTGACAAACTGAGTATTATCAAGGTCAGGTTAGTGTAGGTGGGGTGCTGAGTATCAAGTTTTCTACGACAGATGTCATAGATGGCCTCATTGTCTACCATGAAGGCACAATCAGAGTGCTCCAGGGTGGTGTGAGTGGTGAGGATGGAGTTGTAGGGCTCTGCTACAGCTGTGGAGACCTGGGGGGCTGGGTAAATGGAGAACTCCAGCTTGGACTTCTTGCCATGGTCAATGGAGAGGTATTTTGTGGTAGGATGAATGATAGCCACAATATTTTGCAGTTCTTATCAAGAAATAGTCTATACATGCCTATATTTGTTTATCTGAGTAACCAATTTGAAGATATCAATATGTAATAGAAACATTATTAATTTCCTATCACCTTGTCTGAAGTTCTGTATTACTTGTATTGTTTATGTGTTTTGTAAACGTATATGTGTTTGTTAATATATTTTCTTTGTTCTTTTATATTTAAAATAAAAAAAATAAAGAAATGGAGTCTATTTCCCACACCTTGAATCTGGGCTGGACTTGTGACTTGCTCAGACTAAAAATGGGTGGCAGAAGTCATCACATTTCCCAGTCTGTTCCAGAATCTTTTTTTGTTAGAGACGATGTTGCTATGCTCTGGCCTTAAACTTGCAGAGATCCTCCTGCCTCAGCCTACTTGAGTGTTGGCATTACCATTGTGGGCCATCAAAGCCCTGCCAATTGCAGAGCCTTTGCCCTCATAGATGCTTGTGCCTCTGCATAGGGGAGCTCAGGGTGGATGGCTAAGTGAGGAGAAACACAAGGAGGGACACAGCACAGCCTGCACCCAGTGTCAAGACCCCAGAGGTGACTGAGGCCTTCCCTCCCCAACAGAGTTTAGGGCTGTCTGGGACTACACGAGAAGCAGAGGAAACAGGCCAACTCAACCCCCAGGTTCTTGCAAAAGAATACATTGTTGTTTTGAGCTGCTAAATTTTAATGCTGTTTACTATGCATAGACAACAGATACATTATCATGGAGGTAAATACTTAACTAGGGAAACTCCGCAGCTCTGCAGCCCTCCCCATGCAACGTCCATTAGAGGGGACATGCAACATGACTTTCAAGCAAACATAGCATAAATGATTTCACTTTTCACAGAGACACTTAAAACAGCTTTCTGAAAATATTTTATCTTTATTTTGTCTCAGTTGTTTGAGACATAGCAATGTGTCTTGCTGTCACTAGAAATGTAATTGTAAACCACATCTGTCCAACATTAGGATACTTTACTTCTTTTATTTGTTGTTGTTGTTTTTTTTTTAGACAGGGTCTCACTATGTATTTCCAGCTGTCCTTGAGCTCACTATGTAGCCCAGGCTGGCCTCGAAGTCATAGTGATCCTCCTGCCTCAGCCTCCTTAGCGCTGGAATTACAGGCGTGAGTCACCATGCCCAGCCTCAGGTAAGTTCTTTACTACTAAACTTTATGTAAACATTTCTCTTTTTGCAATCTTCCTGCCTCGCTCTCCCAAATGCTGGAATTACAGATTTGCGCCACCACAGGTGCGATAATCCCAGTGCTTGGGAGGTGAAGGATCACTGTGAATTCAAGGGCCACCTGGGCTACATGGATGAAGTCTAAACTACACAATGAGACCCTGATTCAAAAAAAAAAAAAAGACTGGGGATAGGAAGTGACTCTTTGAAATGATTTTTTTTTGGGGGGGTCAGGGTCTCATTATGCAGTTCAGGCTAGCCTTGAGCTCACTTGTAGCTCAGGCTGGTCTTAAACTCTCAATGATCCTCCTGCTTCAGCCTCCCAAGTGCTGTAGGCATGCACCACCATGCCCAGCTTGAAGTGATTTTGATAGATCTAATTTTTTAATTTTTTGGAGGTGGTGGTGGTACTAGGGATTGAACCCAGGGCCTTTGAACTGAGCTACATCCCCAGACCTTTTTTATTTTTCAGTTTTGATACTGGGTCTCCCAAAATTGCCCAGGCTGGACTGGAATTTGCAATCCTCCTGCCTCAGCTTCTTGAGTAGCTGGGATTATAAGTATGTGCCACCGTGCTTCATTTGGACTTTCTGGTTTTTAAGTATTAGACAAGGCTCTTGAGCTTTGTAAAGTCTGTCCATCAGTACAATCTAAAGACCCAGTTCTTTAGTGGCTTTCTGAACAAATAAATCCTTTAAACTATTTGTGTAAGCAGGTGTCAGTGTCTCCATTTTTCAGGTAACTATAGAGCTATTTATCCATCATGAGGGTTTTAGGAGTATATCACCTCTATAGGCTTTCTCAGACATCAATAAAAAAGGAGGGTTCCACACCCTTAGTTACTTTCTAGCCCATTAAATCACCTTTTTTCTCTTCCACTGAGTTGTTCCCAAGCTACATACCCAGCCCTTTTAAAATTTTATTTGAGCAGGGTCTCAGTAAGTTGACCAGCCTAGACTAGAATTTCTGATCTTCCTGCCTCAGCCTCCTGAGTAGCTGGGATTATAGGTGTGCACTAAAACACCTGGCTCAGTTATTACTACTATTATTATTTTAGAATTTACTTATTGTTTACTTGTAGATTATTGTTGCCTACTCTATTACCAGTACCTAGAAGAGTATCTGAGATGTGGTACTTGTATAATGTATATGGCTTCATTTTTTGAGATGGGGGTCTCATGTGGTCATGAGGCTAATACTGAAATATATATATATATATATGGGCTGGGGCTACAGTCATGTCCCACCCTACCTGGTGGCTTAAAACATATTTATTAATGAATAAATTATACCAACTATCAATCTTAGAGTTATTGTAAATACTAAATTAGAGAATAGTAAAGTATATCTGGCATATGACATAGTAGGGCCCTATAAATTTAGGTGTTTTCCCTTTTCCTTAACTTCTCGTGCAGTCATTCAGTGAGTTACCTTGACTTCAGCTTCAAAACATATCCTGAATTCTCTTTACATTGTTTATCATTACTCCTGTGGTCAAGCCGCACTGATCACTGGGACTAAAAAAATCACAGTCACTTAGCTGATCTTCTCACCTGCTTTCTTCACTTGTCTCCTGAAACACTAATTTCTCAGCAGCCAGGGATCTCCAGAAACACAAATTTTTTTTTTTTTTTGGTGGCACAAAGGATGGAACATATATGCTATGTACACATTCTAACACCTAACACTGAGCTACATACATCCCAAGCCCTAAAAGCACACTTTTTTTTTTTTGGCCTTTTTTGAGACAGGGTCTCACTATGCAATTCATGCTGGACTTGAGGTCACTCTGTAGCCCAGGCTGGTCTCCAACTCCCAATGATCCTCCTGCCTCAGCCTCCCAAGTGCTGGGATTACAGGCTTTTTTTTTTTTCCCGGTACCAGGGATCGAACTCAGGACCTTGCTCTTCCCAGGCAAGCGCTTATGCCACTGAGCTATACCCCCAGTCCCCAGGGATTACAGGCTTGTGTTACCATGCCCAGTCTTTTTGTTTTTTAAGACAAGGTCTCAATATGTAGTGCAGGCTGACCTTGAACTTAAGGCGATCCTCCTGCCTTAGCCTCCCCAGTGCTGGGATTACAGGCACACACTACCAGATGGGGCATAATATTTGCTTTCTAAATATAGAATCTATATTTAGAATTAGCCCAAATGGGGCATGGCGGCACATGTCTGTAATCCCAGGTCTCTGGGAGGCTGAGGCAAGATTGCAAGTTTGAGACCAGCCTGAGCAATTTAGTGAGAGCCAACATAAAATTTTAAAAAATAAAATAAAATAAATTAAATTAAAGAGACTGTGGGGTCTAGTTCAGAGCCAAGGCCCTTGGTTCAATTTCCGGTACCAAAAAAAAAAAAAAAAAAAAGAAGCCCAAACGCTATGTTGCCTGACCTCTACTTTCCTCTTAGACTTTATCTGTTTTAGGCTAACTGGCTTTTTTGTTTTGATTTGTCTTTTTTTGTGTTTTGAGACAGGGTCTCGATATGTAGTCCAAGCTTGGCGATCCTCCTGCCTCAGCCACTCAAACGCTGGGATCACAGGCGCGCACCTCCAAGCCCTGTTTAACATTGATTTCTCTGCCTATAACCCCCACCTTTTAGGTATGTTGGGAAATGAACTCAGAACCTTGTGCTAGCCACTGGGCTACAACCCTAGATTCTCTCAATAAAATTTAAGTTCCATGAGAGTGGAGACTTTGTCTTCAAGTTAATCGCTTTATTTCCAAAGCTAGAGCAGTGTGTGGGGCTTGTAGTATATGACCAGTAAATATTTCTTGAATATATGTGATTCATTATTATAAGTTGAGAAAAGCTCTAGCTCCCCAGTCACACATTCTAGCAATTTTTTCAAGAATAAGAATTGGTAGCCAGGCATAGTGGTGCATACTTGTAATCCCAGCACTGGGGAGGCTGAGGCAGGAGGATCATTGTGAGTTCGAGACCAGTATGGGCTACAAAGTGAGTTGAACGCTGGCCTAAACTGCATAGTGAGATCCTGTCTCTAAAGAATAAAAGAAAGAAAGAAAACAAAACAGCACAAAAACAACAACAAAGAATTGCTGTTGCAAAATTAGTTCCTGGAAGACTGAAGCTAGTAAGGAAAGATCTGTGGCTGAAGGCTGGGGGAAGCGGAGGGAATATACTGAACTTTTTGGCCTTTTTTCCGTAGCCAAGGACCCCAAAGATCTTGCAGAAAGGAGGTCTGGGATCTTTGATCAGAAAGTCCAGGCCAACCAAAATAGACATTTTTTCTTCTCCCTCCTTCGCAACCACTCCTTCCGAGGCTGCAAATGCGCGAATACCTTTAGGACCCCGGGTTCCTTTCTGTTTCTTTATGAATGAACGGGTTCACGCCTACGCATGCGCAGCTGCCTGCTCTCCCGCTCCACGTGAGACCCACCTTTCTCCTCGGCCGGCGGCCCCGCCTTAATCCTTTCTAATGGACCAATGGAGAGCGACCTGGGGGGCGGAGCCCGGAGCAGCCAGGCACTGAAGTTCCCGGCGCTCGCTCCTTCGCCTCAGCCGTGCAGTGTTGTGATCACGTGGCCAGCTCCAGGCGCGGCGCTTGTTTTGGTTTTTCTGTAGTTAGCCTCCGGCAGCTGCGGCTGAGCGACTTTCTTGCATTGGTTGCGGCACGTACTTACTCCTGGGCCCCTTCTTCGGGCTCTCTCGTCCCGCAGTTCCTCGGGCCCCTCGGGGCTGGTTCCTGACATGCCGCTGATCCGCTACAGGAAGGTAGTGATCCTCGGGTACCGCTCTGTGGGTGAGTTCCGCCCTGCGCAGAGCGGGAACGCGCCCCGGGCATCCGTGGTGGCCCGGGAGGAAGCGGGGTTCGGGAGGAAAGGGGCAAGGGGCTGATAGTGTGTCGAGGGCTGCAGGAAGCGGAGCATGTAAGGGTTAATGTGAACTTGGCTGCAGGAGCATGACAGTGGTCCCCGTGAGGGGTAGGCTTGGCATTTGAAGGAACCAGCGCGATCTTCGTGGGGCAAATAGTTCCGAGTGCCCTGGGGCGAGCAGGTTTGATTTTAGGGAGTGCTGGATCTTTGGGGTATGGTGGGAAAAGGTGTCGGGAAAGGCTGCCTGTGGGTAGGCTGAAGAAAGGCCTCGCGTGGGACAGTAACAGACGTGGGTGCTGACTTGGGGCGCCCTTTGTCCTGGGCCAAAAGGACATGATGTGAGTGGGTGAGTGGGGTCCAACTGCCTCCTCTCACAGGGAAGACGTCTTTGGCACATCAGTTTGTGGACGGCGAGTTCTTAGAAGGTTACGATCCCACAGTGGAGAACAGTGAGTAGTCTTCTCACCCTTAGTGTGAAGGGGAGGGGACTTGGAGTCCTTGGAGGCCCCACCCAAGCCCATAATTTGGGATTTCCCTGTTGCCAAGGGCTGGTCCTTAAATCTTATCTCCCCAGCAATCCTGTAGATAACAAATGCCTTAAATCTAATGTCTCGAGCCGTCCTGTAGATAGAACATAATAAGTATCCTAGAGCAAAGTGTGGCAACGGGAGCCTGTAATCCCAGCTTTAGAGAGGCTGAGGCAGGAGGATCACCACAAGTTCAAGGCCAGCCTGAACTACACAGTGAGACCTTGTCTGGAAACAAAATAAAAAACCCTAGCATTTCTCTGAGTTTCCAGGAGAACTCCATGGATCTGATCCAGTTACATAACCCCCAGGATAAAGACTATATGAAGCATACATTGCTGGCCCCACAAGACACGTCACAGTCAAGTTTTCTTTTCTTTTCAGCTTACAGCAAGATAGTGACTCTTGGCAAAGATGAGTTTCACCTACAGCTGGTGGACACAGCAGGGCAGGTACCAGTTGGGGTAGGGTATCCAAATATGGCACTGAGCCCTAGGAGATGAAGTCTGATAGCCTCTGGTTCACATGTAAAGCAGTATTAAAAGAGTAGTATTTTAGCTTTTAAGAGTGTGCAGGGCTTTTTGGAGCTGCTCCATAAATACCTGTTGACAAGGAGTAACTGGAGCAGGGAGTGCTACTGGAAGGGTCACCTGGATGCTCTCCCACCAGCCTTCGGCATCTGCCTGGTATGGATCTGGGTTCTAATGTTGCTCTTTCTTGTCAGGATGAGTACAGTATCCTGCCCTATTCATTCATCATTGGGGTCCATGGTTATGTGCTCGTGTATTCTGTCACCTCTCTGCACAGGTAAATGAGCAGAGGTGTGAGTGGGGGCTTGGGAGGGCCTGCTGCCACCCCAGAGTTAGGGTGATGGCTTCTCTCTTGTGTTTAAAGCTTCCGTGTCATTGAGAGTCTGTATGAGAAGCTGCACCAAGGCCATGGGAAGACACGGTGAGTGGCCCAAGGGAGTGCACAGTGTGGGGAAGGGAGGGTGGGCGAGAGCAGAGAGGTAGACTGTTTGGGTCAGAGAGGAAGCTGGGGCATAGGTCGGGACTGGTTTGATGGGATATAAAGGCCTGGGTGTGAATGCAGTTGGGGTCCACTGAACCTGGGAGAGGATCCTGTAATGAATACTATTTCCTCAGATTGCCTGTAGTGCTAGTGGGAAACAAGGCAGATCTTTCTTCGGACAGGTATGTAAATCTTTACTGCTTCGGGCAAAAGAAAAGAACTAGTAATTGGTCAAGCTCCAGTCCTGATTGTGCTGCTGACTCAAGTCATTTCACCACTCTTCATTTCTAACTTGGTTAAGAGAAGACTGCCCTTCTGAGCTGAGCGTGGTGGCACACACCTATAATCCCAGCCCTGTGGAGGCTGAGGCAGGAGGATCACCATGAGTTTGAGACCAGCCTAGGCTACATAGTGAGTTCAGGGCCAGCCTGAATCTCATAATACTGCCTCAAAAAAAAAAAAAAAATAGACCTTCTGTTACAAGAGCCACAGTTGTACTGTTTTAAGCCTCAGTTCTAGATTCACACATTGTTCTTTTGTTTACCTATATTTTTACCTTTAACCTACGGCTGGAAGCCTGGGGAGGTAGGCTGCATCAGATCGTAAAGTCTAGATTGTAAAGATTTTGCAGAAAACTTGGAGAGGTTGCTGTCTTACATCTTTATGTCCTGAATTTTCTTCCAGAGAGGTGCAGGCAGTTCAAGGGAAGGAACTAGCAGAGTCCTGGGGTGCAACATTCATGGAGTCATCAGCTCGGGAGAATCAGGTGCTGGGCCTGACTGCTCAGAGGTGGTGGAGACAGCAGTATCCCCTGTACATTTCTTGGTGGTGGGGATGATGGGGGTGGGATTCTCAGCGTAGAGCAGATGCTGGCACTGAGCTAACTGATTTCCCTTGAATGCCTGTACCTTCCTTGTAGCTGACTCAAAGCATCTTCACCAGAGTCATCCAGGAGATTGCCCGTGTGGAGAACTCCTATGGGCAGGAGCGTCGCTGTGGTCTCATGTGAGCCCTCAGGCCTGGGGTGACTGCCTCATGTCTGCCTGTGGCACTGGCTGGGCTCCAGTGGGGGCAGGCCTTCAAGGCCTCAGGATGCAGTTGCCAGCATGTCTGGCCGTATGGGCACACACTGTGGGACCCTCATATTTGCACACTTCTGCGGGCTCCAGTGGCCTGGGTGTCAATGTTTACAAAAGGGCAAGTGTGTCTCATGGGCACTGGTTTCTATCCCCGTTTTCTTCCTGAATGAATTGTGTTATACTATGCAGGAAGTATTTGAGCCCTGTGATTGTTTATCTAGGCTCATCCTCCTGTGTAGGTTTCGAGTGTTGGGTGGGTAAGGGGAGGTAGGAACTCCTGAAAGAAAGCTGGCTCCCTGGGCTGACAATCTACATATGCAAATAAAATGAGAACCCTTTTGTTGTTGACTTTCCTATCTGGGCCAACCCAGGCAATGCTGTATTTTCTTTTCCGATGAGCATGGCTGTGGTATTTGGAGATCTTTTCTCCTACCTCGTTCCTAGTCCTTATTCCTCATTTATTAAGGGCCATTACCCTAAAACTAACTGCTTGCTTTTGCCCCCTTCCTATCCTGTTGGGTCTCCAGCACTGTAGTTTGCTTGGCTGCCCCACCCATCCAAACTTGTGGCTCTGAAGACCCTTTAAACTGCAGAAACACCACCCTCTAGTGGCCAGTTCCTTCATGCTGACCTAGCTGTCCTTGGGCCTTGGCATTTGCTGCAGCACAGTGGGTAGGATTTGAGAAGGAAAGAAGCCCCTCATTCCTATGGGGAGCTGGGTGTGGTGGGACATGCCTGTAATCTCAGCTTTTGAGAGGCAGAGGCAGGAGAATGGATAGTTCAAGAACAGCCTGAACTACTTAGTGAGATCCTATTTCAAAAAAAACAAAATCAGGGAATATAAAGGCAGAAACTAAAAGTGAAGATGAAGATTTTGATTCCCCAGGAGTTACAAAGAAAGCCCCTAGCGCATCCTCTCTGCCCCTCATGCATTTAATCTCTTTCATTATATTAATGGGCATTCGTATATTTGCTGATCTTTTCACACACTTTTAGAATTGTGCACCTTTTTTTTAGGTGTTAAAAGGCTATTGGCGTCTGCCTTTTCTCACTGGTTTGCTGCCTCAGAAGGAAGTGGATATTTGAGCTAGAAAGGTTTGAGTCTTTCTGCCTCTACTTTCTTGACTCCTTGCTCCCAACCTGAGAGCCTAACTGGCTCAGTTCTTCTCTCAGAACTTGTGAGGGTATCTCTGGTTTCACAGTGAGGACAAAGACCTTTCCTGCTTATGGAGGCCAAAGTACCCTGTTAATACACATATTAGGGGAAGACAGACAAAATCTAGTGTGATTTTTTTTTTTTTTTTAGTGCTGATGTTGTCAGTGACTGGCTCTAGGTGTGTAGTTAGAGATGAGGGTTTGTCATCTGATTTTCACAAATCTTGCCAGCTGCTTTTCTTTGATCAAGAATCCAAAAAGGAGTAAGGGCTGCTGGAAAAAAACATACTCTGAAGAGCAATTGAAGTGGCTTAAGAGGTGCTTCCGGCCTGTCACCGTCTTGTTACTACAATTAGGTCTTTTTGCACGTCTGACTGGGGGAATCATTTTAGGGGCCACTGCTGCCATATCCATCAGGTCTGGGATAAACATACACATCTGATGTTGTCTAGATGTTTATCAACAAGCAATCTCAAGCCCTGGAGACAGTAAAGTGGTTATAGCTGGTTAAGGGCTTCGTAGTCACTTGGGCAGCCACTGAATTTCTCCAAGCCTCAGTTATGAATGTGGCTAAGCCTGCTTCAGAGAGCTGAGGTGAGAATTGAGATGATACAATGATTAGCATTCTACTTTCTACAAAATAAACCCTTACAAATGGCAGCTGTTACTACTGGAGGTCCTTCGGTCCCTCTGCTACAGGCGGTAGGGAGGGGCCTTCCATTGTCTAACATGGCTCTTCAGTTACTGTAGTAGGGACAGGTGCAGAAGTTGTGTCTTTGTTTCTCTTTGAAATGGACTTGAGTGGTCAGAGCAGAGAATATGATGTTAGTATGTGGAGAGCATAAGACCTGATCCTTTATGACCAAAACCAGATCTCCTGCACTGTCCAGTGTGGAAGTCACAAGTTACACATGGCTATATAAATGTAAGTGGAGTTAGTTCTTCCCTTGTACCACCTGTACTTTAAAGTGTCCAACAGCTACATGCGGTTAATGGCTGTCACAGTAGAAAGTACAGATAGACTACATTTGCCTCATTGCAGAAAGATCTATTGGATGGTGCTGGAAACCCTTCTCCACAAAATTAGCTCTGGACCTAATTTTTTAGACAGGATCTCACTATGTAGTAGAGGCTGGCCTTGAATTTTCAAGTGCTGGGATTACAGGCTTGTGCCACCACGCCCGGCTCTGTAGCAAATTTTCCAGCTTCTTTTTCTACCTCTTTTAAGGAGTCAAACTCAGTACCTCGCACTTGGCGGGGAGGTGCTGTGCTACTGAGCTATATGCCTGGCCTTAAAAAATATTTCCTTCTTAAATTCTAGGAAAATCATGGCTTTTGGTTTAAATCGTGGTTGAAGTTCTCACAGTGTGATTCCTTTGGCAATTTTATCTATTTTAGCCTCAATCTTTTAACCTGTAATATGGAGATAATTACATGTAATTCATACTGTGGTTAGCAATAACTGAGATATAAAGTATCCAGCACATGGTTTGTCTCCTGCCTACCTCAAGTGCACATATAGCTCAAGCAGAAAATGCATTCCAATCTGTTCCTCACGTCAGACTTGGAAGAGAGTGACTGTCAGAAGTGTGTTTTGCAGTCTTGTCCCAAGTAACAGTATTTAGGCCAGGTAGTAACGAAGCTACCGCAACTTACTGAAAAAAAGAGGGAGCTGGTCCTGAAGATCTGGGAAGACTACCTGGGGTAGGCACATCCTGCAAAGGCTCCTTAGGCTCTATCAATGTGTGTGTTGGGGACTGTGAGGGCACCGACGGTTCTTCCTCACGAGGGGATCCAAGTGTCTAAAGACCAGGGACTTGTTCAGTTTTCTTCGGGCCCCCAGCGTGGCAGGAACATACCCTTTGCAGCGCCAGGCGCTGTGCCTCACTTTCTCCATTTGCGGACTCCAGTTCCCAGGATGCAGAGCAGCGGCCAATCTTCTACCTCTTCTTCCATCCCCGTCGGGAAAGATTGCCCCTGGTCAAGGCAAGGGGGCAGCAGGAGTTTCAGAGATCAATGACTAGAAGTGAACGGAACTAGAAAGTGGCCAGAACGCCAGTTGTACCGCCCAGGCGGTAGAGAAAGCAGTTGCAGGGCCGGGGCGCGGGGGACGTCTCCATTCCCACGTGTCTGCCCAGCCGCCGGCCCGGCACAGTCGGGGTTAACCCGCGGCGGAGGGATCCCGCAGCGTGTGCGTAGAACTGCAGAGTCACAGCCTTTCCTCCGAGAGAGCCGTATCCCTCCGCCGCCCCGCTCCAACACAAAATAGGGCCTCATCTTCTTCTTTCTCCTCCTCTCGAGTGGGGTTCCCCGAGCAAAAGGCACCCCTCCAGACCTCGCGCCGGAGGCTTCACGAATCTCTACGACCGCTGCCCAGATCTCAAGCCCGAAAATAGCCCTTTCGCAGGAACCACCCTACCGGCCGAGCAGGAGGCGGAGGGGGGGGAGGCGGAGCGGCGCCGCGCTGCACTACTTTCCTCTCCGGTTGCAAATGGCTGCCTCGGTCCCCACTTTCCGCTCAGTTTCCTGACCCCCGGCGCCGGGAGCCGGGGCTGGGCCATGCACCTCTAGGCCCCCCGCGATCACAGCCAGCCGGGGGTGTAGGGGGTGCCGCCGACCAGAGCCATCCAGGCCGGGGGCGGGGCAGCTCCCGAAGCCAGAGGGGACGAGAGGCGAGCCCGGGCCTGGAGCGGCCGGAGGGGAGCGGGCAGAGGGCTCGCGCCGCCCGCCCCTTCCTCTTCCTCGCCCACCTACCCTCCCCCCTTCCCCGGGGGGGAGCAGAAGGTGGGGGGCTCGACGCCGGCGGGGGCGAGCGCCCGGGCCGCGGAGCCGGGCGCTGGGTGTGTGTCAGGTTCAGCCCGCGGCCCCGCCGGCCCGCGTCGCCGTAGCTCGCGCGGCCCCAGGGCGCCGGCCGGGCGGGGAGAGGGGCTCGCGCTGCCGTGAGGGCTCACGTTCCATCCGGGCCCGGCGTGGGGCGGCGCGGGGCGGCACGGCATTCCTTCCGGGCTGCTGGGGAGGCGCCTCGACGTTCCATCTGGAGAGCCTCGACGTTCCGCCCGAGCCCGGCGCGGGCGGCCGGGGCGCTGGCCGGGCCCTAGGACTCGGAGGCCGCCCGGCGACGCGGATGCGGAGCCTGCTCGCCCAAGATCAAAGCCACCGGTGCTCTCTTTGTGTCCGCTCGGGATTCGTCGCCCTGGGGCTGTCCATGGAAACCTAAACTGCTGGAACCCGAGGCAGAGAACCTCCCTTCGGCTCCTTGCTTTTTTCGTGGGGGGGAGGGTGGCCACTCCGACCTGGATTTACCGTTCTCGGCCCCCTTCAGCCCCCCCGTGCGGGGGGCGGCTGTGATCGCTCTGGCGGTTGGAGGTCGGGGAGCGGCCCGGGCTCTGGCCATGTTCTCGGATGAGGATTTCTGGATCGCCCTATGAAGAGGTGAGTGAAGTCCGTCCGGCCAGGGCCCAGAAAGGGTTGGACTGGGGGCGCAGCCAGACGGACTATCTTGGCCAGTGCTGGCCTTCAGGTTGGAGAAGGGGGTGCCAGAGCTGGGGAGGGTTCCTTTGGCAGGGTCTGTGTCAAGGGAACCTGAGCCAGTTGCTCGGGCAGACCCGAGGCCTGGTGTCTTGGGGTGTGCCTCTTTAAAGAGTCGGGGTTCAGGGAACCACGGGAGTTTGGGAACATGTCCAGATAGCCTCTCTGCTTGTTTATTTTCGTGTTGAGGGGAGTTGGACTAAAGTAGGACCCAGGCCCTTATGCCAGCACCGATCCTAGGCTGCTGCTGCTCCCCCCAGGGTTCCTGTGGGCCGGACAGAACTACTTGGGATGAGGGGGAGGGTGCCCCTGCCTGATTGGACTCTAAGGTTGTTTCTGTCCGGGCAGGGAGTCAGAGTAGCCTCTGGGAAACTCAAGGAATCCAAGACCCTTCCCCAGGCAGACACTTCTGCCTTCTCCAAGCAGAAGAGAGGGTTGTGGAGACTGACTAGTGTGCTAAAGGGGGTGGCTGGGCAAGAAGGAGGCGGGGCTGGGGGCAGTGCTGGCCCTGCTGTTAACTTTAAACTACCCCTGCCCGACAAAGTGACCCTGGTGAGGCCTAGTGCTGCCTCAGCCTGCCTCGCCTCCCTCCTCTCAGGATGGACATAATCTCCAGGGGATTATAGAGGAGGCCGTTGGGGTTTGTGCCCTGTGAATGTGGGCTGCAAAAAAATGGCTTTTGTCTCCCGGTCTCTGGGCCTGGTGTGGAGAGCTGGCCGCCCATGAGCCCATGGCCAGACCTGGAGGCCCCTCCCAGACCTCTCTCACCCTTTTCTGGCCAGGGAGTGTTAACTGATTCTCTGATCCTGCCCCAACCCTGCAGAGTAGGGTGGTCTGTACCTTTTTGGAGGAGAAAAGACTTAATCAGAGCTCTTTACTGTTGGCAGCCAGTGTTTCCAACGCTGGCAGGAGGTACTGGGGAGAAGGAGTGTGTGTGTGTGTGTATGTGCATGCAGGAGGGATGCAGCCTGAGCCTCATGCCTCAGCCTCTGGGCCCTGGGTTGGGACAGCCCCTTTCACACCTGTCGTGTTGACCAGCAGGGATTTGGCTGGGCAAATTTTGCTCACCCACCCCATCCCCTCCAACCTACATGTTTCTAGATCTCCTTGAGTCTGGTCTTGGGAAGGGAAAAGTGAGGGGTTTGCCCTTGGAAGATTTCTGGGAGGTGAGAGGTGGCACAGGGGTGGTGGAGTGAGCTGAGCTGTCAGCTGTCTCTGCCCCTTTCTTCTGTGGAGGGTCCCTCCTGTTGACTATCTCCCGTGGGTGGGGCTGCATCTTGTTAGCTGTGGCTGCTCCTAGGAAGGCCCAGGGACAGGGTGGGGGGTCTGCAGGACAGTGTTGCCGTCTGGATCCTTCTTGGATGACTGACCCAAAATGGGGGTGGAGAGAGGTGTGGTTTGATTCTCAGGCTGGAAACCAGGAAGTCCCGAATCCCACTGAAGAGCTATTCAGTCAAGGGCCTGCTTTAGCCTTTCACCTGTCCAGGCCTCCATTTCCCCTTTGGTTGGGAAAACGGGAGTAAAAACTGTTGATGTGGAATGAATGCAGGGAGGAGAGTGGGTTGTGATAAATCCCTGCCTTTCTTGATGTTTTGGGCCTCTCTCATGTAAAACTGAGGAATGTAGCATAGTTTTACTCCCTGGATCAGAAGACTAGCCCAGTGCATGGTCAGGCACTAGCCCAGTTCATAAAAAACCCACTGGTGTATATGTGTATCTGTGTGTACTGGCTGTGGTTGGTGGGACAGAGGGAACTTCTGCCTTTATTTCTTTAAACTTGTTCAAGGGCTCAGCACTGGGACTTAGTGTTCAGGTGCAGATGCTACACTGCAGGAGTGGGAGGTAGAGACTGAGGTTCAAGCTTCTTGGAGGTGCCTCTAGATTATTTCTGGTACAGCTTGGAGGATACTTTGCTTGTTATTCTTGTCCTCGGTGACCCATGAAGGGGGCTTTGCCTGGTGGCTGGTGGTACTGTGCTCTGTTCCTCAAGGCTGGATGAAGGTGCTTTCTGTACCTTCTTGGGCAGTGCCAGTTCTACCCGCCCTAGGACTCTGCTTGGGGGAGGGCAGAGGAATTTGTCCCTCTGGCCCTATGTGAGGCGGTTCTCCTCCTACCCATTGTATTATCACTGTTGCTTTTTATTTCTTGCTATTTGTGACTCCTTTGGCTTTAACTTGGAGAACAGAGTTGGTAGAGGATCTTCAGGGGCTTGTAGTAAAGATACAGTAAGATGCAACATAAGGATACTTTGAGGGTCCTTTGGACCTTCTGGGTTTTGGCCAGACCTTGAATGACTGAATGAGAAGAGGGTTCTGGCTATTGCTCTAGCCTCCAGCTCTACTTCCTAGGTAGTTTCTAAGGGCTTCTCAGAGTTCTAGAGTAGTTTTTGTGTGAGCTGGCCAGGTGACCCACCTTGCTTTCCTTGTAGACCTGATTATGTGGCAGGGTTGTGTAAGAGAGATGGCTTGGGAATGATCATGACGAGTCTCAAGTGATGCTTTAAGGTTCCCTATTTAGTAGATTGTGAGTGTTAGGGATAAGAAAATAACAACCTCTCCTGTGACACGACACGGAAGGGGTATTGGTGACATCTACAAATAAAGTGTGATCTCAGGGAAAGAGAATTGATACTGCAGTTATTAGAGAATTGATTAGCCAGTCTTGGTCACCTTTGAGGGTTGCCCTATCACTCAGCTCCAAGTAGCTGACTGGGTTGTTTGGTTTCCAGTTTGAGAGGATAGGGTTTTCCTTACTGAAGTTACTGTAGTCATGCGTGTTACGTGGAAAACGTGGAGATAAATTTCTCAAACTTTTATTATTTCCAATTCTTCCTTAGGTATTTCTATCAATCCTCCGTCACCTTCTATCACTGTATACTAACAACAATACATACTTTCTTTTTCTGATTAAGTGAAGGGCCTACCTTTCTCACTAACAAGCTGCTGGGATCTATTCTTATGTCTTCTTATGTTTTCCTTCCTATTCCTCATTTCTATAATTACTCTGGTTCTTTATTCTTTTTTTTTTTAACTTGTTTTTTGTACTATGTATATATTCCTCTGAGATAAAGAGAATTAAGTCCAAGGATATGAGGCTTAACGTTTTTTTAGGTGTATCTTTAGTGCTTTCATTTGACTCTGGTACAGGCTGGCATATCTTAGAAAGGGGATGGGGGACCGTTATTCCCCCCCACCCATGTATGTGGAAACCCTGTTTGACAGAAGAGGAAGGAAGCTCCTCTGCTGTGTCCTGCCCTGTTAGACCTCCTCCAAGTGGCAGTGTGCTTCCTGAGACTACAACTCCCAGCATGCTTAGCCTCAAGCCTGGCTACACATGCTCAGTAACTCTTAAGGCGTACTTCTGTTAACTAGTAGGGACTTCAGAGAAGGAAGAGCAGTTGGCGTTGCTAAGGGCAACGACCCTGGGTGAGAACCAGGACTGATTTAGAGTTTGGGCAGGGGTGGGTCTGAGTTCTAAATGAGGACATTGGGGTGGAAATTGGGGTTTCTTCTGTTGTGATTGGGATGTCCTAGTTGAAATGAGTGGACGCTGGGGAGATCCATTCATAGCTAGGTTTAAGTTCCAGCAGTGTTTTTTCTTTTTTCTTTTCCCCAAGACCCTAGGACTCTGCTTCAGGGAGAGGAGAGGGACTTTTTGTCTAGACTCAGATTTTCTGGGTCATGATTACTTCTGGGTTGGCACTGACAGGTCTCTAGGATGTTAGCTGAGGAAACATCCAGGCCTGGGCGTAGGTCACATCAGAAACCAGGGGCTCAGAGATGAGACACAGGGTTATATAAGATGTAAAGTAGACGCACTTCTTAGTTGGATGCTATTGCCCTAAGAAATGTTTCGGAGGGTGGAAGTGGGGAGTAAAGTGGGTCTCCTGAGAATTCCAGAGTGGGAGAAGAGGATATATGTTTATTTGGGGAGGAACTAGGCAGTGGGATAAGGGGTACGAATAGCTTTCTTGGCCATTAGTATGGGAGTTTATAGGTCAGGTTTGGCTCTGGTATCTATAGGGTCTGATGCCCTTGGCTGACTTCCTCCTAGGATTTTGGGAAAAGAGATTATTGGGGAGACATATTGGACATACAGATATTTCTTGGTACCAACAGGTCTCCCCGAGAGGGCCCTGCCCAGTCGGAGAGAGGGATGGACAGTCAGAAGCAGCCTGGTGAGGATAAAGATTCAGAACCAGCATGTAAGTAGGACAAATTCTGTGTTTGCTAATGGCTTTTGGCTCTTCATGGGCAACCTTATATTTCTGGTCCTGGCACAAAGGCGTGAGCTAAGTGTGAGATAGGTAGGTGAAGAATTTCATTGTTTGAGACAAAGGGTTTTGGATAATCTCATAGGTCTGGTACGTGGAGTTAGTATTAAATCAGGCTGACACATGCTGCTCTGTCTGTTCATTCAGCCGATGGACCTGTGGCCTCTGAGGATCCAGGTGCTACTGAGCCAGACCTTCCCAATTCACACGTCAGGGAGGTCTCTGACTCCAGTTCTGGGAGTCCCAGGCGTCAGGAGCCTCCCTCTGACTACAGGTAACTCATTTGGAAGAAATGGGGACATACGGGCACATGAGGATTTGATCTGAGTCTAGGGCTTCAAGGAAGAGGATGTGGAAGTGTGGGTATGCCAACTCATGGGCTCGGTAGGGTCCTGGCACAGTGCTGATGCTTGTGTGTCCACAGTAGGGGCCCAGTGCGGCGTTGTGCTCTCTGTAACTGTGGGGAGCCCAGTCTGCATGGGCAGCGGGAACTGCGGCGCTTCAAGTTGCCATTTGATTGGCCCCGGTCTCCAGTGGTGGCCCCTGGAGGGAACATAGGACCCAATAAGGCAGTGTTGGCCAGTGAGGACCTGTCACAGATTGGTTTCCCTGAGGGCCTTACACCCGCCCACCTAGGAGAACCTGGAGGTAAGTGAGAGGAAGTGGGGTGGAAATAGGGTACAGGCTGGGTCATACTGAGCTGGGTGTTACCTTGTTAACTCTGTTCTCTGTTTACCTCTCCCAACCCATAAAGGGTCCTGCTGGGCACATCACTGGTGTGCTGCATGGTCAGCAGGTGTGTGGGGACAGGAGGGCCCGGAGCTATGTGGTGTGGACAAGGCCATCTTCTCAGGGATCTCACAGGTAGGGCTAAGGCCAGGGGATTACGTAGGTGAAGGCAGGGCTGGGCTTGCAGAGGTGGGCAGGGCCGAGGGGCTCCTGAGAGCCAGGGTAGGGCAAGAGGGATGGTGGACATACAGGGCAGGACTGATGCCATGCTGCTTCTCTGGGGAAAGCTAGCTGGCACTGAGGCTTTGTCTCCATCCTTGGCAGCGCTGCTCCCACTGCACCAGGCTTGGTGCCTCCATCCCTTGCCGCTCACCTGGATGTCCACGGCTTTACCATTTTCCCTGTGCGACTGCCAGCGGTTCCTTCTTATCCATGAAAACACTGCAGCTGCTATGCCCGGAGCACAGTGAGGGAGCTGCACATCTGGGTGCGAAGTCCTGTCCTCTGGATATAGGGCAAATGCGAGCCTAAGTGTGCCTTGGAGTTTGGTATCCTGCAGAGCACTTGTCAAAATCTATAATTGTGTACTGTCATTCTGCCCCACTAAATTAGATGTGAACTTTGTGAGTGCAGGGGCTTTGCCTGTCTCATTTTCCACGGTGTGTGGTACCTAGAATAGTACCTGGCATACATTAGAGAGGCACTCAGTAACTATTTGTTACTCATTCATTCTGTGCTCATGGAATACCTGTTGCACGGACGGCACTGTCCCTAATTGTGCCAGAACTCCGCAGCTGACTGGTGCCATCTGTCCTTTCCCTCTGCAGAGGAGGCTTGCTGTGTGGTGTGTGAGGGGCCAGCGCAGCTGTGTGATGTGTTCTTCTGTACCAGCTGTGGGCATCACTATCACGGGGCCTGCCTGGACACCGCCCTGACCGCCCGCAGACGTGCTGGCTGGCAGTGCCCTGAATGCAAAGTGTGCCAAGCGTGCAGGTGAGAGTGAAAGGGCAGGAAGGTTGTGAGAGGAAGTGGGGAGGAAACAGGGTATGGGCTGGGCTGAAATACAGGTTAGGGTTGACATTGAGGTGGGAGGGAGGACCTTGTGCTATACTGCGTGTCCTGCAGGAAACCTGGGAATGACTGTAAGATGCTGGTGTGTGAGACGTGTGACAAAGGGTACCATACCTTCTGCTTAAAGCCACCCATGGAGGAACTGCCTGCCCACTCTTGGAAGTGTAAAGTGAGTATCTTCTGATTCTGCCTCTCACTAAGCCCTGAGTTTCCCTACACTGACCAGTCCTCTGCTCTGTTCCAGGCTCTGTTGTTGGTCTGATCAGTGCCTGTTTTGTCCTCTCCTTTCTGCTAGGCCTGCCGAGTATGCCGGGCTTGTGGGACAGGTTCATCGGAGCTGAATCCTAACTCTGAGTGGTTTGAGAACTACTCGCTTTGTCACCGTTGCCACAAAGCCCAGGAAGGGCAACCTGCTGGTTCTGTTGCTGAGCAGCATCCCTCTCTCTATGGCAAGTAAGTGTGTGACTGGTTGAGGTAGGAAGAGGGGTCACAAGGCCTGAGATTGTCAGGGGCCATCTTACAACAAGTGGATTTCTAGAGGAGAGCTCTAAGGTGGGCAGAATGATCCAGCGTCTATAGCTTGCCCTAGGTTGCTGTCTAGTTGTTAGTTGATGAGAGCCACAGTGCCTGCTCCCCTGTACCTTCTGCAGATTTTCACCCCCAGAGCCTGGCGATATCCCCACTGATGGACCCGATGCTCTGTACGTTGCATGCCAAGGGCAGCCAAAGGGTGGGCACGTGACCTCTATGCAACCCAAGGAACCGGGGCCCCTGCAATGTGAAGCCAAACCACTAGGTGAGTAGGTTTTGAGGGTCCCTGAAATTAATCCCCTTTTTATTCTCTGGCAAGAGACAGCTTTGCTGTGCTTCAGACCTGCACTTTCCTGTGAAGTAGATCTGAGCTAGGTAGAAGTGTAGTGTGTTGTGTCTGCAGGGAAAGCAGGGGCCCAACTTGAGCCTCAGTCGGAGGCCCCACTAAATGAGGAGATGCCACTGCTACCCCTACCTGAGGAGTCGCCCCTGTCCCCACCACCTGAAGAATCACCCACGTCTCCACCGCCTGAGGCCTCCCGCCTGTCCCCGCCACCTGAGGAGTCACCTGCGTCCCCACCGCCTGAGGCATCACGCTTGTCCTTGCTGCCTGAAGAGTCACCCCTCTCTCCACCGCCTGAGGAGTCTCCTCTGTCTCCCCCACCTGAATCATCATCTTTTTCTCCAGCGGAGGAGTCACCTTTCTCACCACCAGAAGAGTCGCCTACATCTCCTGCACTCGAGACACCTCTGTCCCCACCACCAGAAACAGAAACATCACCCTTATCTCCATCATTTGAGGAGTCGCCCCTGTCTCCTCCACCTGAGGAATTGCCCACTTCCCCACCACCTGAAGCGTCTCGCATATCTCCACCACCTGAGGAGTCACCCATGTCTCCTCCACCTGAAGAGTCGCCCATGTCTCCACCACCTGAGGCCTCTCGTCTGTTCCCACCATTTGAAGAGTCTCCTCTGTCCCCTCCACCTGAGGAGTCTCCCCTGTCCCCACCTCCTGAGGCATCACGCCTGTCCCCACCGCCTGAAGACTCACCCATGTCCCCACCGCCTGAAGACTCACCCATGTCCCCACCGCCTGAAGTGTCACGCCTGTCCCCCCTGCCTGTGGTGCAACACCCGTCTCCACCACCAGAGGAATCTCCCCTGTCTCCGCCCCCTGAGGAGTCTCCCACGTCACCTCCGCCAGAAGCTTCACGCCTATCCCCCCCACCTGAGGACTCCCCCACGTCCCTACCATCTGAAGACTTGCCTGCTTCGCCACCCCCAGAGGACTCACTTATGTCGCTACCCCTGGAGGAGTCACCCCTGTCACCACTGCCCGAGGAGCTGAGACTCTGCCCCCAGCTGGAGGAGCCACACTTGTCCCCCAAGCCTGAGGAGCCCTACCTGTCCCCACAGCCTGAGGAACCTCAATTCTGCCCTCAGCCTGAGGAGCACCTACGCTGCACCCAGCCTGAGGAGCTGCGCCTGTCTTCGCAGTCTGAGGAGCCATGCCTGTCCTCTGAGCTTGAGGAGCCAAGTCTGTCCTCTCAGCCTGAGGAGCCACACCTGTCCCCTGTGCCTGAGGAACCACACTTGTCCCCCCAGTCTGAGGAGCCGCGCTTGTCCCCTCAGCCGGAGGAATCATGCCTGTCCCCTCAACCTCAGGAGCCCCACTTGTCCCCCGTGCTTGAGGAGCCGCGCCTGTCCCCTCAGCCTGAGTTACCATGTGGGGCCCCTCAGCCTGAAGAGCCTCCTGAGGTGCCAGGCCAGTGCCCCCCACCTGAGGAGGTGTCCTTGTTCCCCCAACCTGGGAAGCCACCCTTATCCCCTTTGCTGGGAGAGCCGGCCCTGTCTGAGCCTGGGGAACCACCTCTATCCCCTCTGCCTGAGGAGCTACCTTTGTCCCCATCAGGAGAACCATCCTTGTCACCTCAGCTGATGCCACCAGGTAAGGGGATATTGGTGCCTCCTTGGGACCATCTTAATGTTTTATGGCGCATCTAATCTAAGAACCTTTCTTTTTCTCTCCCCCAGATCCGCTTCCTCCTCCACTCTCACCTATTATCCCAGCTGTGGCCCCACCGCCTCTGTCTCCTTTGCGGGAGTTAGAATACCCCTTTGGTGCCAAAGGGGACAGTGACCCTGAGTCACCGTTGGCTGCCCCCATCCTAGAGACACCCATCAGCCCTCCTCCAGAAGCTAACTGCACTGACCCCGAACCCGTGCCCCCAATGATCCTTCCCCCATCCCCAGGTTCTCCAGTGGGGCCTGCTTCTCCCATCCTGATGGAGCCCCTCCCGCCACAGTGTTCTCCACTCCTTCAGCATTCTTTACCTCCCCCAAACTCTTCTCCTTCCCACTATTCCCCACCTGCTCTGCCACTGTCTGTTCCCTTCCCATTAAGTCCCATGGGGAAGGCAGTGGAGGTCTCAGAAGAGGCTGAATCACATGAGATGGAGACTGAGAAAGGCCCCGAACCTGAATGCCCAGCCTTGGAGCCGAGTGCCACCAGCCCTCTCCCCTCCCCCATGGGGGATCTATCCTGTCCTGCCCCTAGCCCTGCCCCAGCCCTGGATGACTTCTCTGGCTTGGGGGAAGACATAGCCCCTATTGATGGAACTGATGCTCCTGGTTCACAGCCAGAGGCTGGACAGACCCTTGGCAGTTTGGCTAGTGAATTTAAAGGTTCCCCTGTGCTCCTTGACCCAGAGGAGCTGGCCCCTGTGACCCCTATGGAGGTCTATGGCCCAGAATGCAAGCAGGCAGAGCAGGGCTCTCCCTGTGAAGAGCAGGAGGAGTCCCGTGCACCAGTGGCCCCCATACCACCCGCTCTCATCAAGTCTGACATTGTAAATGAGATCTCTAATCTGAGCCAGGGTGATGCCAGTGCCAGTTTTCCTGGTTCAGAGCCTCTGCTGGGCTCTCCGGACCCTGAGGGTGGCGGCTCTCTGTCCATGGAGTTGGGGGTGTCTACAGATGTTAGTCCAGTCCGAGATGAGGGCTCCCTGCGGCTCTGTACTGACTCCCTGCCAGAGACTGATGACTCACTACTGTGTGACACTGGGACGGCCATCAGCGGGGGCAAAGCTGAAGGGGACAAGGGGCGGCGGCGCAGCTCCCCAGCCCGTTCCCGAATCAAACAGGTGAGGAGCTGTCTAGGCCTGGCTGGGCTCAGGGTTTGTGACTGAGAAGTACAGTTGTGATGCCTTCACACTTGCAGAGACCCTCCTGTCCAACTTTTCATGTTACAAAGGAGGGTACTGGTAGAGGGGGCAAAGGGTTTACCCAGTTCATGGTCACTCTGAAGTGGGACCAGAAACTTGGGTCTCATTTTAGAGCTCACTATTTTTTCTCCTTGTACCACATAGACCCCTCTCTTCTTGGAAGAGGAAAATGGGTCTGGGTGTGAACACCCTGGCTTGTTGATGATACTTGGAGGCTTGGCTTTTCCTCCCCTCAGTGGGACTCTTAAGGCTTTGTAATCTGTCGCACTCTGTCCATCTCTTCTTTTCTCTCTAAGCCTGAGGACCCAACACAACAGACCTTAATTTGCTTTTGTAAACTTTTGCTTTCTTCCCCCAGGGTCGTAGCAGTAGTTTCCCAGGAAGACGTCGGCCCCGAGGAGGAGCACATGGAGGACGTGGGAGGGGACGGTCCAGGCTAAAGTCAACTACTTCTTCCATTGAGACTCTGGTAGTAAGGAGAGACCTCCTATTCCCCTAGAATGCTTTACCTGGGGCCTTTAGACACCCTTTGCACCCTGCCAGTTGCTTACATGCTTGTTAGCTGAAGGCAGTGATGTCCATTCATTCAGAGCTTTCTGCTGCAGCCCATGTGCCATAGGTTTACCACCACTGGCCTAGGGCCTATCTGGCTAAATTTATGCTGCTGTGTGCTTGGCCTCCAGCCTTGTCTGACAGTGCTGTAATTGAACTGAGACCTAGTTTGAAGTTGGGATTTTCTTCTGTTTCTTATTCCTGGGGTCATCCCTTTATCTCAGCCAGGGGTTCATACCTCCTTCCCCTACCCCAAAGAGGAAAAAGCAGGCTCCTTGAGGCATATTCACCTTCCTCACTCTCCACGACTCTTGTTTCTAAGGTGGCTGATATTGACAGCTCTCCCAGTAAGGAGGAGGAGGAGGAAGACGACGACACCATGCAGAACACTGTGGTTCTCTTCTCCAACACAGACAAATTCGTTCTAATGCAGGTACCATACTCGGGGTGGTCCCATCCTCAGCTCTGAGAGGCATACTGAACATTGTGTGTGTGGTTTGATTAGGGTAATGAGGAAAACCAAGGACCAACTGGACATACGGAGCTAATGAGGAAGGGGGAACTGAATTGAATCCTATGTAGCAGGGAGAAAGGTAGAAATGGTCTTTGCCAGCAGGTGTGGTTGTGCACGCCTGTAATCCCAAGGATCTGGGAGGCTCAGGTAGGAGGGTCTGAAGTTTGAGCCCAGCTCAGACAACTTTGTCACGCAGCAAAAACTTGTCTCAAAATAAAAATATAGTAGAGATATAAAAGAGGGCTGGGGATATAGCTCAGTGTAGAGGTCCTGGATTCAATCCTGTCAAAAAAAGGAAGTTGCCCTGTTGAATCTTGTGTATTCTAATGAGCTCTGATATATTCTCACCTGAATAATCTTTTTTTTTTTTTTTGTATTTGAGACGGGGTTTCACTATGCAGTTCAGGCTGGCCTTGAGCTCACTTTGTAACCCAAGATGGTCCTGAACTTGCAACGATCCTCCTGCCTAAACCTCTGAGTGCTGGGATTACAGGCATGTGCCACCACACCTGGCTTCCAACCTAAATAATCTTGAAGCCAAAAGGATTTGGTCATATATGTGACTCTCATTCAACCATTTTTTTTTCTCCAGTTTTTTTTTGAGATGGTCTCGATAAGTAGTTCAGGCAGGCCTTAAACTTGTGGTGATTCTCCTGACTCAGCCTCCTAAATGCTGGGCATTACAGGCGTGTGCCACCATGCCTGGCTTCATTCTTTACCCCATCTTATTTTCCTATAATTTCTTGTCTTTACATATGTCAGACAAATTCAAGTTACCTGTTGGGTGAGCAAGTTACCTGCTAGGCAAGCCCATTTCTAGTGGGTTGAATAGAAGGATCGGGAGGGATCCTGTGCTCTGTACAAGCCTTTTACAAATCTTTTTTTTTTTAATGTTACTTCCTTTACTGGATACAAATTAACTGTACAACAAATGTTTTTTGAAGTGCACAGAAACTCATGTGTAACTTTGTAACCTTTAGAGAGGAGGACACAAACCTCCTGACCACTTTCAGTGTCTTCATGCTGTGGGAGGGGCTTCTGGCTCCCTGGCCCTCTTGGTGCAGACTCCTATTGTAGCTGGCTGGGACTGGGAGGGATGGGGAGACCTGGTTGCACACTGCCGTTTCTGTTTCCCTAGGACATGTGTGTGGTGTGTGGCAGCTTTGGCCGGGGAGCAGAGGGCCACCTCCTGGCCTGCTCACAGTGCTCTCAGTGCTACCACCCTTACTGTGTCAGCAGCAAGGTGAGTTCAGGGTTGCAGAGGGGTAGGGTGGGAACAGGGTCAGTTTGTGTGTTTGTTCGTTTTTGAGACAAGGTCTCACTATGTGGCCCAGGCTGGCCTCAAGCTCACAGCGATCCTCCTGCCTTAGCCTTCCAAGCACTGGGATTACAGGCGTGTGCCATCACACCTGGCCCTTTTTTTTCCTTTGGTATGTGTGTGTTTTTGGTTTTGCCTTTTTTTTCCTGCCCTTGCCCATCCTCTAGTTCTTTTTTACCCTATGTCCCTGTCCTGGTCACACTGCCTCTTAAAGGAGGACTGCTCCTGGAAGTTGTCAAATTCATCTTGAGGAAAAATACTTTGGAACATGGCAGTCTTTGTAGGAGAGCCAAACTTGCTGGTATAATTCAATTCATCAAATAAATGCTGACAACTTTGTCAGTAGAAAACTGCATGTAGTATGGAAATAGAACATAAAACTATCAGTACATACCCACAAAGAGAATGCACTATTTTTGACCTAAGCATAATTATGGTTTTTAATAATACTAGCTTATAATTTAACCCACTGCTAACTTTCTAACTTGTATCAGTAATAGGTTCTATTCTTTCTTTCTTTCTTTTTTTCTTTTTGAGACAGGGTTTTGCTATGTAGTTCAGGCTGGCCTTGAGCTTACTTTGTAGCCCAAGCTGGCCTCAAACTCCCAGTGATCCTCCTGCCTCAGCCTCCTGAGTGCTGGGATTACAGGCCTGTGTGCCTGGTCTAGTAATAGGTTCTAAATGTTCAAGAAAAACGAGGGCAGTAGGACTGAATTCTGTCCATGGCCTTCTTCGGGGTTTGGCTAATGAACAGTTGCTGTTCCACTTTTGTATAAAGGCAGTGGTGCTAGGTGTGGTGGTGCACACCTGTGGTCCTAGCACTTGGGAAGCTGAGGCAAAAGGATTACTGCAAGTTCAAGGCCAGCCTGAACTACAGTGAGATTCTGTCTTAAAAAAACCCCACTGCCCCCTACCTTCCTTCTCCCCAAAAAACCAAGGCAGCTGGTGAGGCTGTTCTCTGGTTGGCAAAGATTCCTGGAAACCTGTTTAGAGCTACCTGTGAGTGAGCATGCTGTGTGTAAGCTTTTCTGTGCTGGAATGGAGCTCTGGGCTGTGCACTTGGATTCCCATCCTTAACTGTTTAAGTCCTCTTGCCTTACCCTGAGGAGTCCCATCTGTTGTACCAGATCACCAAGGTGATGCTGCTGAAAGGCTGGCGTTGTGTGGAGTGTATTGTGTGTGAGGTATGCGGCCAGGCCTCCGACCCTTCACGTCTGCTGCTCTGTGATGACTGTGACATCAGCTACCACACATACTGTCTGGATCCCCCACTACTCACCGTGCCCAAGGGTGGCTGGAAGTGCAAGTGGTAAGGAGACTTGGGTCTTCCGAGGAGTCTGGGGTCTGAGAAGCATGTGGGCCTGAAGTGTTGGAGTAGATGTGACAATGGCTATGTCACAGGCAGCATTTGGGAAGCTAGACTGCTCATCAGTGCAGGCACCTCTGGGTTCTTTGGTGAGGTTCGGTGCTGAGGGTTTGTCTTTCTGCTTCTACCCAGGTGTGTGTCTTGTATGCAGTGTGGGGCTGCCTCCCCTGGCTTCCACTGTGAGTGGCAGAATAGTTATACCCACTGTGGGCCCTGTGCTAGCCTGGTGGCCTGTCCTATATGTCATGCTCCATATGTGGAAGAGGATCTGCTGATCCAGTGCCGCCATTGTGAAAGGTGAGAACATCCCTTCCCCATTAGCTCTACTTTCCCACTTTCAGCCTGGCATTGCCTGCATGCTCATGTCCCGTCTTCATTCTCCCAGGTGGATGCATGCTGGCTGTGAGAGCCTCTTCACCGAGGACGATGTGGAACAGGCAGCTGATGAGGGCTTTGACTGTGTTTCCTGCCAGCCCTATGTGGTAAAGCCTGTGGGTGAGTACAGGGTGCTGGGAGGGCAAGCGGAGGCAAGGGGAGTGTGCCTTGCTTTTGGATGTGCCTTAAGTCATCTTGGCTTGTCCTCTCTGCAGCACCAGTTGCCCCTCCAGAATTGGTGCCTATGAAGGTGAAAGAACCAGGTGAGTCACTGGACTTTGGAACCCCAGAGCCAGCTAAGACTTGCATATTGTCCAGTCTGTCTCCACCTCCCGTCTAGATCTCTCTCTTTTTTTGGGGGGGGTGTCTTTTTGAGACAGGGTTTCACTATACAGTTGCTGGCCTTGAGCTCACTTTGTAGCCCAACTGGTCTCGAATTTGCAACAATCCTCCTGCCTCAGCCTCCTGAGTGCTGGGATTACAGGCGTGCCCCACCATTCCTGGCTCATCTCTTAATTTTAAGGGGAGGAAACTAAGACCCAGGGAGGTTGAGTGGCCTGCCCAAGGTCACCTAGTAAGTTAGTGGCAAAGTTACGACTAGATCCAAGGTCCCCAGTTTCCTAGACACTGTACCTTTCATGAGTCAGCGTCACCTCTTTACTGTCAGATGCTCAGAGAGCACAACCCTTCTTCTTAGTGAAAGAGACTGGAGTCGTCTCCTCTGTTACAATATCTGTACTCCTGGCATCTGGGGCACTGTGTGTCGCCAGTGAGCAAGTAGGGGTCCTCTGCACCTGAAAGAATCCGTGTGGTGAGCATGGATTGACCCTAAGCATAGCCAGGCTTCTGTTGCAGCCATTCCCTCTCTGAATCCCCTGGGTCACTGAGGGAGAACTCAGGTCTCCATCCCTTGGTGGCCTGTTTTCCTCAGCCCTCAGACCCCAGCCTGGACTTTGTCTGTGACTGCTTTTCTCTCATCTGGGGACATAGGTTGAAACTTGGAGTTGTGGTTTCCCTGAGGCCTCTACCCAGGGTCACAGAGTCTTCTCCCTTTTTCAGAGCCCCAGTACTTTCGCTTTGAGGATGTATGGCTGACAGAAACAGGCATGGCTGTGCTGCGTAACCTGACCATGTCACCCCTGCACAAGCGGCGCCAGCGGCGGGGACGGTTGGGCTTCCCAGGCGAGGCAGGATTGGAGGGTTCTGAGCCCTCAGATGCCCTTGGCCCTGATGATAAGAAGGATGGGGACCTGGACACTGATGAGCTGCTCAAGGGAGAAGGTTGGGCTGGGGACCCTCGGGGAGAGGGCAAGTAGTGGGCAGGCACCTGTGGGGACAGGGACTTGGCCGGGGGCTAATTGCTTCTCTCCATCACCTGGTCTTGTCCAGGTGGCCCTAAGACAAGGTGGGGCCCTTTGCATAGCAAGCTGACAAGGGTGCCCACACCCAGTTCTTTCTCGTTTGCCACCACATGCAGGTGGAGTGGAGCACATGGAGTGTGAAATTAAGTTGGAGGGCCCTGCTAGCCCTGATGTGGAACCTGGCAAAGAAGAGACTGAAGAAAGCAAAAAACGCAAGCGCAAACCTTACCGGCCTGGTGAGGCCCTGGCATGGGGGACTGGGCAGTGAGGGGGCAGCTCGCCAGGTCCCAGTGGCTTCTCATCCTCAGCTCCGCCTCCTCGTAGGTATTGGTGGTTTCATGGTGCGACAGCGGAAATCCCATACGCGTGTGAAAAAGGGGCCTGCTGCACAGGCGGAGGTGTTGAGTGGGGATGGGCAGCCCGACGAGGGTGAGACGGGTGAGGGCACTGATGGGGTCTGGGAGAAGGTGGGGGTCACAGCACCCACAGAGCCATGCCAGGGAGGACTGGGCGGGGGGTCACTGCAAGAGCCAGAGTGGCAGCCCCAGCTTTGTGTGGGAGTGAGTAGCAGGAAGTGTTGCCTAGTGGAGTTGGGCGCAGCATGCCCAGTACTGCAGAGACCCTTACCTCCCCATGCTACTCTGTCCACAGTGATACCTGCTGATCTGCCTGCAGAAGGCTCCATGGAACAGGGCCTCCTGGATGGGGATGAGAAGAAGAAGCAACAGCGGCGAGGGCGTAAGAAGAGCAAACTAGAGGACATGTTCCCTGCTTACCTGCAGGTGGGTCTCAGACTCTGAGAGGGGAAGAAGGGGTGTGTACCTGCAGGGCATCAAGGAGTTGTTTCTCCTGACTCCTTCCTCAGGAAGCCTTCTTTGGGAAGGAGCTGCTGGACCTGAGCCGCAAGGCCCTTTTTGCAGTTGGGATGGGCCGGCCAAGCTTTGGACTAGGAACACCAAAACCCCGGGGAGATGGAGGCTCAGAAAGGAAGGAGCTCCCTGCCTCACAGAAAGGTTAGTGATGTCCAACTTTGCTCTTGATTAAAAACTGGTGAGGGTAGCTGGGCGTGGTGGCGCACACCTGTAATCCCAGCACTCAGGAGGCTGAGGCAGGAGGATTGTTGCAAGTTGGAGACCAGTCTGGGCTACAAAGTGAGCTCAAGGCCAGTCTAAACTGCATAGCAAGACCCTGTCTCAAAAAGACAAAAAAAAAATAAAACCTGGCAAGGGTGTCTGGTATGGAGGGAGTGATCTCCGGGTATTAAGTGTGGGCCATGAGCTCTGGTATATGGCACTGGGGATCTGCTGGGCATCAGGTATAGGCCATCTCTCACTGGAATGCGGACTGTGTTGCTTTTAGGAGATGATGGTCCAGATGTTGCAGATGAAGAATCCCATGGCCTGGAGGGCATGGCTGATACATCAGGTGAGGGTATGTCCTGTTTTGGCTTTACATCTTTAGGTCTGCTCTGGCCCTGAGCACTGTCAGGCTTGCAGACTAGAAACTTCTATGCTCTACTGTGATACAGGGTGGCCAGTGTGGTACCTCTATACCTCATGGCCTTGGCTGATGGGTTTCTCCTGGCAATTGCAGGACCTGAGGATGGGGGTGTAAAGGCATCCCCAGTGCCCAGTGAGCCCGAGAAGCCAGGCACCCCAGGTGAAGGGATGCTTAGCTCTGACTTAGACAGGATTCCCACAGAAGGTGAGGCTTAGAAAGATTTTCTTCATGTATAAGGGTTCTCCATTCGAAGAGGGGAGGGTCCTACCTATGGGGCTGATGTATATCGCTTCTCTAGTGGGGAATCTGGTGGTAAGGAGCAAAGAGAGGTCATTGTATTCCTTCCTGGCTGTGAGCATTTTAGACCTGTGGTGTCACTGTATCTCTCCATCTTTTTAGCAGTGTCCTTTATCGTTTTCCAACAGAACTGCCCAAGATGGAGTCTAAGGACCTGCAGCAGCTCTTTAAGGATGTTCTAGGTTCTGAACGAGAGCAGCATCTGGGCTGTGCCACTCCCAACCTAGACGGCAGCCGCACCCCACTGCAGAGGCCCTTTCTCCAAGGTGATGCAGTGGGGGGAAGCAGTTTGCAGACTGCTATAACCACACTTGCCCTCAGACCAAGCTTTCTCTGATCCTGTCCCTCTTATAGGTGGACTCCCTTTGAGCAATCTGCCTTCCAACAGCCCAATGGACTCCTACCCAGGGCTCTGCCAGTCTCCATTCCTGGATTCTAGGTTGGTATCTGTGCTTAAACTCAGTGGGTAGTCGCTGCTGTCCTCTCCTCCAGTAGGTTCTGTACTTGGCCCTCCTTGGATGTGTGGGCACTGTAGTGACACTTCCTTACTTGCTGCACTCTCTTGATGGTGGCTCTGTGGTTGGGCAGGGCAGTGGCCTAAGGCTCTGGGCATGTTGGGGGGCTTGGCATTCCTGCCCCCTGTGACTCTCTGCCCCTGCGCCCCAGGGAGCGCGGGGGCTTCTTTAGCCCAGAACCCGGTGAGCCAGACAGCCCCTGGACAGGCTCAGGGGGCACCACGCCCTCCACACCCACTACCCCCACTACCGAGGGTGAGGGCGACGGGCTCTCCTATAACCAGCGAAGCCTGCAGCGCTGGGAGAAGGATGAGGAGTTGGGTCAGCTCTCTACCATCTCACCTGTACTGTATGCCAACATCAACTTTCCTAATCTCAAGCAAGATTACCCAGGTACTTGGGTGACGGCAAGGGAAACAGTAGTCTGGTAGGTAGAGTCTCCTCTGACACAGTCTCTGCCTCCAGACTGGTCTAGCCGTTGCAAACAAATCATGAAGCTCTGGAGAAAGGTTCCAGCTGCTGACAAAGCCCCCTACCTGGTGAGACACAGAGCACGGGCCAGCCTGAGAACCAAGGTGGAGGGAGGTGTCACTGGGACATTGCTCTCAGTCCCATCCCCCACTCTCGCCCATCCAGGAGCTGGGCGGGCGGGAGGGGGACCCACTTCTGGGTGGGGAGTGTAAGCAATGTTCTGAGGGCTGGGCTGGGCTAGAGACTGAACGCCAGGCCCTGTGTTGTATCTTATGTCCCTCAGCAAAAGGCCAAAGATAACCGGGCAGCTCACCGCATCAACAAGGTGCAGAAGGTGAGTAGGGGGTGGGCTAGATGGATCCATCAGCATCTTGTAGTGGGTGGCCCATCTAGGGTAGGGAACAAAGGACCTGTCTACAGCACCCTGACTGCTCTGTGCCTGGTCTACCCCTGTAGCAGGCTGAGAGCCAGATCAACAAACAGACCAAGGTGGGCGACATAGCCCGTAAGACTGATCGACCGGCCCTCCATCTCCGCATTCCCCCTCAGCCATCGGCACTGGGCAGTCCACTCCCTGCTGCGGCCCCCACCATTTTCATTGGCAGCCCCACCACCCCCGCCGGCTTGTCTACCTCTGCGGATGGGTTCCTGAAGCCGCCAGCGGGCACAGTGCCCGGCCCCGACTCCCCCGGTGAGCTCTTCCTCAAGCTCCCATCCCAGGTGCCCACCCAAGTGCCTTCGCAGGACCCTTTTGGACTGGCCCCCGCCTATACCCTGGAGCCCCGCTTCCCTGCGGCACCACCTACTTACCCTCCCTACCCCAGTCCAACTGGGGCCCCTGCGCAGCCCCCGATGCTGGGTGCCTCATCTCGTTCTGGGACTGGCCAGCCAGGAGAATTCCACACCACACCTCCTGGCACCCCCCGACACCAGCCCTCCACGCCTGACCCCTTCCTCAAGCCCCGCTGCCCTTCCCTAGATAACTTGGCTGTGCCTGAGAGCCCAGGGGTGGCAGGGGGCAAGGCTTCTGAGCCCCTGCTCTCACCACCAGCTTTTGGGGAGACCCGGAAGGCCTTGGAGGTAAAGAAAGAAGAGCTTGGGGCATCCTCTCCTAGCTATGGGCCCTCGAACCTAGGTTTTGTGGACTCGCCCTCTTCAGGCCCCCACCTGGGTGGTCTGGAGTTAAAGGCACCTGATGTCTTCAAAGCCCCTTTGACCCCTCGGGCATCTCAGGTAGAGCCCCAGAGCCCAGGCCTGGGTCTTCGCCCCCAGGAACCATCCCCTGCCCAGGCTTTGGCTCCCTCTCCTCCCAGCCACCCAGACATCTTCCGCCCAGGCCCTTACCCTGACCCCTATGCCCAGCCCCCACTGACCCCTCGGCCCCAGCCCCCTGCTTCTGAGAGCTGCTGTGCTCTGCCCCCTCGCTCGCTGCCTTCCGACCCTTTCTCCCGAGTTCCGGCCAGTCCTCAGTCACAGTCTAGCTCCCAGTCCCCTTTGACCCCCCGTCCTCTGTCAGCGGAGGCGTTCTGCCCATCCCCTGTTACTCCTCGATTCCAGTCCCCTGACCCCTACTCTCGCCCACCCTCACGCCCTCAGTCCCGAGACCCCTTTGCTCCATTGCATAAGCCGCCCCGACCCCAGCCCCCTGAAGTTGCCTTTAAGGCTGGGCCTCTAGCCCACACTCCACTGGGGGCTGGGAGCTTCCCAGCAGCCCTGCCCTCAGGCCCAGTGGGTGAGCTCCATGCCAAGGTCCCAAGTGGACAGCCCCCCAATTTTGCCCGCTCCCCTGGGACAGGTGCATTTGTGGGCACTCCCTCTCCCATGCGTTTCACTTTCCCACAGGGTGTAGGGGAGCCTTCCCTAAAGCCCCCAGTCCCTCAACCTGGTCCCCCACCCCATGGGATCAACAGCCATTTTGGGCCTGGGCCCACTTTGGGCAAGCCTCAAAGCACAAGCTACACAGTAGCTACCGGGAACTTCCACCCCTCGGGCAGCCCCCTGGGGCCCAGCAGCGGGTCCACAGGGGAGGGCTATGGGCCATCCCCACTACGCCCCACATCAGTTCTGCCACCACCTGCACCCGATGGATCCCTCCCCTTCCTGTCGCATGGAGCCTCACAACGGGCAGGCATCACCTCTCCGGTAGAAAAGCGTGAAGACCCAGGGGCTGCAATGAGTAGCTCCTTGGCGGCACCTGAACTTCCTGGTACCCAGGACGCAGGCATGTCCAGCCTTAGTCAGACAGAGCTGGAAAAGCAACGGCAGGTAAGTGGTGTCCCAGAACTGAGCCACCCATGTTTTTGCTACTCTCAGGTGATCCCCATAATTAGGATAGAATGGGCTTACATGTCACTGTTTTTTGCACAGCGCCAGCGACTCCGGGAGCTACTTATTCGGCAGCAGATCCAGCGCAACACCTTGAGGCAGGAGAAGGAGACAGCTGCAGCAGCTGCAGGTGCACTGGGACACCCAGGCGGCTGGGGTGCGGAGCCCAGCAGCCCTGCTTTTGAACAGCTGAGTAGAGGCCAGACTCCATTCCCTGGGACACAGGTAGGTAGAGTAGCAAGGGGTTTTGGGGCCAGGGTACCAGAAGTGGCCCTGTCTTCACTCACTTTTGTCTTCTAGGACAAGAGCAGCCTAATGGGGTTACCCCCAAGCAAGCTAGGTGGACCTGTCTTGGGACCTGGGCCCTTTCCTAGTGATGACCGACTCTCCCGACCACCTCCACCAGCCACGCCTTCCTCCATGGATGTGAACAGCCGGTGAGGCTCCAGGAAGTTCCCTGGGGGTAAACTGAGGGGACACATTTTATCACTGTTGTATGCTGCCTTTAATTTTCCTCTCACAGGGCTGGGGATACAGCTCAGTGGCATAAGTGCCTGCCTGGCAAGCGCAAGGTCCTGAGTTAGATCCCCAGTACCACAAAAAAAATTTTCCTCTCACTAATCTTTCTCTGGTATCACTCTTGCTCATTTTCTCCCCACCACTGGTTTAATTCTGTCCTTTTCATTGCCCCAAGCTCCTCTTAGCTCTCCAGCCTGACTGTGTCTCACTGACTACTGTGTATTCTTCCAGGCAACTGGTAGGAGGCTCCCAGGCCTTCTATCAGCGAGTTCCCTACCCTGGATCCCTGCCGTTACAACAGCAGCAGCAGCAGCAGCTATGGCAGCAGCAGCAGCAGCAGCAGCAGCAGACAGCGTCAGCAGCCTCCATGCGGCTCACTGTGTCTACTCGTTTTCCTTCTGCTGCTGGACCTGAACTTGGCCGCCAAGCAATAGGTTCCCCCTTGGCAGGGATTCCCACCCGCCTGCCAGGTCCTGCTGAGCCAGTGCCTGGTCCATCTGGTCCTGCCCAGTTCATTGAGTTACGGCACAATGTTCAGAAAGGATTAGGACCTGGGGGGCCTCCATTTTCTGGTCAGGGTCCTCCTCAGAGGCCTCGTTTTTTCCCTGTAAATGAGGATGCCCACCGACTGGCTCCTGAAGGGCTTCGAGGCCTGGCAGCATCAGGCCTTCCCCCACAGAAACCCCCAGCCCCGCCTGCTTCTGAATTGCAGAACAACAGCCTCCATCCAGCATCCCACACCAAGGCTCCTGCACTGACAGGTGGCTTAGATCTGGTTACCCGGCTGCCCTCCAGCACTGAGCTTGGCCGCCCCGCTCCCCTGGCCTTGGAAGCTGGGAAGTTACCCTGTGAGGATCCTGAGCTGGACGATGACTTTGATGCCCACAAGGCCCTAGAGGAGGATGAAGAGCTTGCCCACTTGGGTCTGGGTGTGGATGTAGCCAAGGGTGACGATGAACTGGGCACCCTGGAGAACCTAGAGACCAATGACCCACACCTAGACGACCTGCTCAATGGAGATGAGTTTGACTTACTGGCATACACTGACCCTGAGCTGGATACTGGGGATAAGAAAGACATCTTCAATGAGCACCTAAGGCTGGTGGAGTCGGCAAATGAGAAGGCTGAGCGAGAGGCCCTGCTTCGTGGGGTGGAGCCAGGACCTTTGGGCCCTGAGGAGCGCCCTCCCCCTGCTACTGATGCCTCTGAGTCCCGCCTGGCATCTGTGCTCCCTGAGGTGAAACCCAAGGTGGAGGAGGGTGGGCGCCACCCTTCCCCTTGCCAGTTCACTATTACCACCCCCAAGGTAGAGCCAGGACCTGCTGCTGCTTCCCTTGGCCTGGGGCTAAAGCCAGGACAGAATGTTCTGGGCAGCCGGGACACTCGAATGGGCACAGGGCCATTTTCTAGCAGTGGGCACCCAGCTGAGAAGGGCCCTTTTGGGGCCACAGGAGCACCGTCAGCTCACCTGCTCACCCCCAGCCCTCTGAGTGGCACAGGAGGATCCTCCTTGCTGGAGAAGTTTGAACTAGAAAGTGGAGCCTTGACCTTGCCTAGTGGACATGGAGCGTCTGGGGATGAGCTAGACAAAATGGAGAGCTCACTGGTAGCCAGTGAGTTGCCCTTGCTTATTGAGGACCTGTTGGAACATGAGAAGAAGGAGCTGCAGAAGAAACAGCAGCTTTCAGCCCAGCTACAACCTGCCCAACAGCAACAGCAGCAGCAGGCACAGCAGCAACAGCAACATTCCTTATTGTCCACACCAGGCCCTGCCCAGGCAATGCCTTTACCACATGAAGGCTCTTCTCCCAGTTTAGCTGGGCCTCAGCAGCAACTTGCCCTGGGTCTTGGTGGTGCCCGACCACCAGGTTTGGGCCAACCACTGATGACCACTCAGCCACCAGCTCATGCCCTCCAGCAGCGCCTAGCCCCAACCATGACCATGGTGTCCAACCAAGGGCATATGTTAAGTGGACAGCATGGGGGGCAGGCAGGCTTGGTGCCCCAGCAGAGTCCACAACCAGTACTAGCACAGAAACCCATGGGCACCATGCCACCTTCCATGTGCATGAAGCCCCAGCAGCTGGCGATGCAGCAACAGCTGGCCAACAGCTTCTTCCCAGATACAGGTAACCTTGGCTACTGCCATGATTTAGTTACTTATGGATGATCGTTATCACCACCAAACAGGCACTGAGGCTAGGGCCATAAGATAAGCTCTAGAAAAGGGAGAGGAGAACAAAGAATTTTGACTAAATGTCAGTGATGTAAGCAGAGGGCCCTGTTGCTTTTATGATGGGAGGGAACAGTTCTTTGCATAGAGGAAGCATTCAGATTTATGAATGAATAAATGGAATGAGTGAAGTCTGATTAGCAAAGTTTTTATGGCTCTGGTGAGGTTGAAAGTCTAGGACTCAGAGATGTGTACAAGCAAAAGCAGTCCAGGTGAGTGAAAAGATTGCATGTGTAGCAGTCAGGAAGTGTGGAGCCTTTCTGGAGAACAGTGAGAGAAGTAGAAGTGAGTGGGCACTGCCATAATTGTGGAGAGAACCATATTGAGAACTTCAACCTGTAGTACATATATTGAGTAATTGCTATTTGCCAAGGAGTGTGCTGAGTGCTTTACAGTCATTGTTACTACAGCAGATTCATTGACTAGGTAATATTACTGTGTTTGATTATAGAAGAGGGAATTGAGATACGGAAATTACTTGTCTAAAATTACGCAGTAGTTAGCAGAGGTAGAGCGAAACCCTAGTACTTTACTGCCTCAGAATTCTACAGTGTGTTTGGCTAGTCTTTTAGAAAGTGGTGCGTCTGCCGGTCTCCGTGGTGATGCATGCTTATAATCTCAGCACTTAGGAGGCTGAGGCAGGAGGATTGTTGTAAGTTTGAGACAAGGCTGGGCTACAAAGTAAGCTCAGGGCCAGCCTAAACTGCATAGGGAGACCTTGTCTCAAAAAGACGAAAAAAAAAAGAAAGAAAGAAAGAAAGAAAGAAAAAGAAAAAAAAATGAAAGTGGTGAGTCAAGCTGGGCATGGTAGCATATGTCCGTAATCCCAGCACTTGCAGGGCTGAGGCAGGAGGATCGCTGTGAGTTCAAAGCTAGCCTGGGCTACAAAGTGAGCTCAAGGGCAACCTGAACTGCATAACGAGACCCTGTCTCAAAAAGAAAAGAAAGATATACTGATACTCCTGTCATATCTGGTCCTCTATAGCTTCAAGAGCTAGGCAGAGTAGGGATGATCTTTATCATATAGAAATAAACTGAGGCTTAGAGAGGTAAAGTATATTGATCTGCTGACACAACGAATACGTAGATTCCCTTTTCTAGCACTCTACAAGTAAAAGCAGGATCACATGTCTTCTGAATAACAGTTATGTCACCAGGCTGCTTGGCTCCTAGCTCAGTGGTCTTTCTGCTGTGCCATGTCATTGGGACATAGGAACAAAGAGCAGTCACATGATGGGTCACTGACAACCCCCCCCAACCCCGCTCATCTGGCTCCTCCCTTTTCAGACCTGGACAAATTTGCTGCAGAAGATATCATTGATCCCATTGCAAAGGCCAAGATGGTAGCTTTGAAAGGGATCAAGAAAGTGATGGCTCAGGGCAGCATTGGGGTAGCACCTGGTATGAACAGGTGAGTCTTGGGGTTAGTTTAGGGCTAGCCCTTTTCTTTCTCAGTCACATCCCTTTCCTGCTTGGCCTCCGTCACTGTTTGACCCATTTCTTTGCCTTTTAACTTTGCTTTCACCAACACTTAATCCTTTATGATTTGATGGACTCCAGGCAGCAAGTGTCGCTGCTAGCTCAGAGGCTGTCTGGGGGACCTGGGAGTGATCTACAGAACCATGTGGCACCTGGGAGTGGCCAGGTCAGTTTTCAGGGAGGATTATGAACTTGTGTTATGCTGTTGGGAAATTTTTCTTAAGACCTAGCATGGGACAATGACCTTTAGCAGTCTCTCTCATCACAGGAACGGAGTGCCAGTGACCCTTCCCAGCCTCGCCCCAACCCGCCCACTTTTGCCCAGGGAGTTATCAGTGAGTATGGGACATAGGAGGAAGGTACAAGGAAGTGCCTAGAGACCTATGAAGGGAAGGAAATTGGAGTTACCATTTGGTAGGTTCTGATTCCCTCCTTTCTCTCCCAGATGAGGCAGACCAGCGGCAATACGAGGAGTGGCTCTTTCATACTCAGCAGCTCTTGCAGATGCAGTTGAAGGTGCTAGAGGAGCAGATTGGTGTGCATCGCAAGTCCCGGAAGGCTTTGTGTGCCAAGCAGCGCACTGCCAAAAAGGCTGGCCGTGAATTCCCAGAAGCCGATGCTGAGAAGCTCAAGCTGGTTACAGAGCAGCAGAGCAAGATCCAGAAACAGTTGGATCAGGTGGGGAAAGCAAACTTCAGCTTAGCACCCAGAAGCCAGGGATGAAAGATTGCATGGGTGGGCAGGCTCCTGGCTGACCTCTCTGACTCATCTAACTTAGGTTCGGAAACAGCAGAAGGAGCACACTAATCTCATGGCAGAGTATCGAAACAAGCAGCAACAACAGCAACAGCAGCAGCAGCAGCAACAACAACAACATTCGGCTGTGCTGGCCCTCAGCCCTTCTCAGAGTCCCCGGCTACTCACCAAACTCCCTGGGCAGCTGCTCCCCAGCCATGGGCTGCAGCCACCACAGGGTCCCCCGGGTGGGCAAACTGGAGGTCTTCGCCTGCCTCCTGGGGGTATGGCACTACCTGGACAGCCTGGTGGCACTTTTCTTAACACATCCCTAGCCCAGCAGCAGCAGCAACAGCAGCATTCTGGTGGGGCTGGATCCTTAGCTGGTCCCTCAGGTAGCTTCTTCCCTGGCAACCTTGCTCTCCGAAGCCTTGGACCTGACTCAAGGCTTTTACAGGAAAGGCAGTTGCAGCTGCAGCAGCAGCGCTTGCAGTTAGCCCAGAAACTGCAGCAACAGCAGCAGCAGCAGCAGCAGCAGCAGCAGCAGCAGCAGCAGCAGCATCACCTAGGACAAGTAGCAGTACAGCAGCAACAGCAGCAGGGTCCCAGTTTACAGGCAAACCAGGCTCTGGGTCCCAAACCCCAGGGGCTTCTGCCTCCCAACAGCCACCAGGGCCTTCTGGTCCAGCAACTATCTCCTCAGCCACCCCAAGGACCCCAGGGCATGCTAGGTCCTGCCCAGGTAGCAGTGTTGCAACAGCACTCTGGAGCTTTGGGGCCGCAGGGCCCTCACAGACAGGTGCTTATGACCCAGTCTCGGGTGCTGAGTTCTCCTCAGCTGGCACAGCAGGGTCACAGCCTTATGGGACATCGACTAGTCACAGCCCAGCAACAACAGCAGCCACAACAGCACCAACAACAGGGACCCATGGCAGGGCTTTCTCATCTTCAGCAGGGACTGATGTCACACAGTGGGCAGGCCAAACTGAATGCTCAGCCCCTGGGCTCATTACAGCCACAGCAGCTCCAGCAACAGCAGCAGCAGCAGCTACAACAGCAGCAGCTTCAGCAACAGCAGCAGCTTCAGCAACAGCAGCAACAGCAACAGCTGCAACAGCAACAACTGCAGCAACAGCTACAGCAGCAGCTACAGCAGCAGCAGCTTCTACAGCAACAGCAGCAGCAGATGTGCCTCTTGAACCAGAGTCGAACTTTGTTATCTCCTCAGCAACAACAACAGCAGGTGACACTTGGCCCTGGCATACCAGCCAAGCCTCTTCAACACTTTTCTAGCCCCGGAGCCCTGGGCCCAACCCTCCTTCTGACGGGCAAGGAACAAAACACTGTAGAGACGGCTCTTCCTTCAGAGGTCACTGAGGGTCCCTCAACACATCAGGGAGGGCCATTAACAATAGGGCCTGCATCTGAGTCAGTGGCTACGGAACCAGGGGAGGTAAAATCCTCCCTCTCTGGGGACTCACAACTTCTGCTTGTCCAACCCCAGGCCCAGCCTCAGCCCAACTCTTTACAGCTGCAGCCACCTCTGAGACTCCCAGGACAACCACAGCAGCAAGTTAACTTGCTCCACACAGCAGGTGTAGGAAGCCATGGGCAACTAGGCAGCGGATCATCCTCTGAGGCGTCATCTGTGCCCCACCTGCTGGCCCAACCCTCTGTTTCCTTAGGGGAACAGCCTGGGCCCATAACACAGAACATTCTGGGCCCCCAGCAGCCCCTTGGGCTAGAGCGACCCATGCAGAATAATGCAGGGCCACAACCTCCCAAATCAGGACCTGTCCCACAGTCTGGGCAGGGTCTATCTGGGGTTGGACTCATGCCTACAGTGGGTCAGCTTCGTGCACAGCTCCAAGGAGTCCTGGCCAAAAACCCACAGCTGCGGCACTTGAGTCCTCAGCAGCAGCAGCAGCTACAGGCGCTCCTTTTGCAGCGGCAGCTGCAGCAGAGTCAGGCAGTACGCCAGACTCCATCCTACCAGGAGCCAGGGACCCAGCCCTCACCCCTCCAGGGCCTTCTGGGCTGCCAACCTCAACCTGGGGGCTACCCTGGATCCCAGACAGGCCCTCTCCAGGAGCTAGGGGCAGGGCCTCGACCTCAGGGCCCACCCCGGCTCTCTGCCCCACAAGGAGCCTTATCCACAGGACCAGGCATTAGCCCTGTCCATCCCACACCTCCACCATCCAGCCCCCAAGAACCAAAGAGACCTTCACAATTACCTTCCCCCAGTGCCCAGCTCACTCCCACCCATCCAGGCACCCCAAAGCCCCAGGGGCCAACTTTGGAGCTGCCTCCTGGGAGGGTCTCACCTGCTGCTGCCCAGCTTGCGGATACCTTCTTTGGCAAGGGGCTGGGACCTTGGGACCCCCCAGACAACCTAGCAGAAGCCCAGAAGCCAGAGCAGTGCAGCCTGGTGCCTGGGCATCTGGAGCAGGTGAATGGACAGGTGGCGACTGAGCCATCCCAACTCAGCATCAAGCAGGAGCCTCGGGAAGAGCCATGTGCCCTGGGAGCCCAGGCGGTGAAGAGGGAGGCCAATGGGGAAACAGTAGGGGCATCAGGTACCAGCAACCACCTCCTGCTGGCAGGCCCTCGCTCAGAAGCTGGGCATCTGCTCTTGCAGAAGCTTCTACGTGCAAAGAATGTGCAACTCAGCGCTGGGCGGGGGCCTGAGGGGCTGCGAGCTGAGATCAACGGGCACATTGACAGCAAACTGGCCGGACTGGAGCAGAAACTACAGGGTGCTCCCAGCAACAAGGAGGTGAGTACTCTGGTTAGAGTGGAGGAGATAATGTGGGCCCTAGAGGGTGGGAGCAGAGCAAACATGTCTGGGTCAGAGAACACATAGGGCTCTAAGGACAAGGGCAGCAGCCTTCACAGGGCTTATCTGACTTAGGATGCAACAGCACGAAAGCCTTTGACACCGAAGCCCAAGCGGGTACAGAAGGCAAGCGACAGGTTGGTGAGCTCCCGAAAGAAGCTGCGGAAGGAGGATGGGGTCAGGGCCAACGAGGCCTTGCTGAAACAGCTGAAACAGGTGACCCCCATGAGCCAGTCCCCTGGTCCCATCCTGTCCCCAGGTCCCCTCCTGTCCCCCAACTGTGTAATGGCAGAGGTACCAATGCAAGTTTCCAACTTTGTCACTTTACCCCTCCAGGAGCTGTCCCTGCTGCCCCTGACGGAGCCTACCATCACCACCAACTTTAGCCTCTTTGCTCCCTTTGGCAGCAGCTGCCCAATCAGCGGGCAGAGCCAGCTGAGAGGGGCGTTTGGAAGTGGGACACTGCCCAGTGGCCCTGACTACTATTCCCAGCTGCTTACTAAGGTCAGAAAAGTGGCAATGTCTTTTGGGAATAATGAAATTCTTAGAGAGGTAGGAGCAGGGGTGGCAAACTGGAGAAAATTGCTGATTAGTGTGGGACCAGGGGATTACATCAGTGTTCCTATGCCATTTTGTATACAACACCCACCCCACCCCCC
>PVLD010009063.1:37961-79589 GCA_004027595.1 Dinomys branickii | reverse complement strand
GGGGGGGGGGGGGGGGGGGGGGGGGGGGGGGGGGGGGGGGGGGGGGGGGGGGGGGACTCCAGCACCACAGCGGGAGGGAGATGCAGATGGAGGTGGATCGCGTGGCTCCACGCCATTCTCACTCCAATATCAGGCAGGAAGCACGAGCTGGGTTGCCGGGGCTCAGCTCCCACCCTGAACTCTCTCTGGGAGCACCTTGAGTCTCTGTGGCTTGAGCAAGCACTGCCTGTTCCTGGCAACGATGGGACAAATCCATGGTCTTCAGGACTCACCCCAAACTATTAATGTGAGCACCAAGAGGGTCTCCTTACAGCTTGCACACATGAACCTTGCATGAACCCATAGCAACAAATTAGATGAAAAGCAGCAGATGGGGAGTCTGAAAAACAACAACATACTCTATACAGCAGACCCAAAAAATTCTCCAACTCTATTCTAGAACTAATCTTTAAACTCAGTTCATACCCTGAACTAACACAGTGAAAACGGGCTGGGGAGATTTCAAGCCCTTATACCAAGCATCATAAGTTCGTCCAGTGCCCAGCTTCAAGGGGTGGGGAACAGTAATACTGGAGATCAGGAGGAGGGAGGAGGAGAAGAAAGGGCCTCTGGCATCGAGGCGACGGGACAGAACTGAACGGGTCACCGAGGGCACCACGATGGGGGCGCGTGCCCCACAGCTGCTCCACTGTGGGCCCTGCTGGGGGTCCCCCACGGACTGGACCCACCCCCACCCATAGCACGACGACAGGGTGGAGCCAGGCGGTCCGCTGTGAGCATGGGTGCTTTTCCACCTCCGACCATGGCAGTTTGTATACACCCATGTATGCTATAGTATATTCTGAGGTAGCTATATCTCTTCCCAAGGCGAGAGTCCAGGGGTATAGATAAACCCAGGAATACAGTTATTATCACAGAGAAGATGACTGATTGAGTGGTAGGGCAACGGAGATGAGGGAGGAGAAAATTGAATGATCAAATAGGCCATCATCTGCGTGACTGAGTAACATGTGAAGGTAACATTATGTAGGACAGCATCTAGAGCTAATTCCCTTCTATGTTCTCTATAATTTGTATTTCCTCAATCGTTTTTGTATTAACAGAAGTGAAGATAACTTTATGTTATGCAGCATCCAGTGCTGATTCCCTACTATCTTCTCTATAATTTGGTATTTCCTTTAATGTTTGTGTGTTAACTAGTATGAAGATGACATTATGTAATACAGCATCCAGTGCTAATTCCCTGCTATGTTCTGTATAATTTTGTATTTTCGATATTGTTTATGGCTTGTTCTGGTTCATATGTCTCCATTCTTTTGTCTTTAAAATAAATAAATAAATAAATAGATAAATAAATAAATAAATAAGTAAATGCAAACCTCAGCTGGGCCATTTCTCAGCCCTGTGATCTTAAGAAGTGTATCAGTCAGGATTCCACCTGAGAAACAGACCCTGTCACAGTTTCCATCTAGAATGTCCTCCAGAAGCCTCATGTGTCCAGAGGTGCGGCTTCTGGGCAGGTGACTGGATCGTACTGGCGCTATACTTACTCATCAGTGCATTTGTGTTATGGTTTGTGTCTGGATGTCCCCTCAAAGCCTCATGCAGTCATGGGGCAGGCTTTTAGAGTTTATGATTGATTCATGATCCAAAGCTGGAATTATGGACGTGAGTGCTACACCTGCCCTGGGGCGGAGAGTTTGCACATGTAAGGGAGAGAAAGGGGCTGCTTGCAGCTGCCGCTCCTCCCTTTTGCTCTTGCTGCTTTTGCTGTCTTCCACCACCATGAACTGTTGCCCTCTGCCTTGTGCCACCCTGCCTTGGAGCCAGCCAAGTATGGACTAAAATCTCCATAAACTGTGAGCTAAATAAACCTTTCCTTCCTTCATTTTGGGTGTCAGGTATTTTGTCTCAGTGATGAGAGAAAAGTAACCAAGACAACTGGTTAACACACTGTTGAATTCATAGCTGAACGTGTGGCTGTGGGGCCCTGGTGGGAAGAGGCAGTTTGCTGGGAGAATGACCTGCCAGGGTGTCTCTCTCCCCTTGGCTCCTCCCTTCCCCCTCTGCTTCCTGGTTGCCATGATGTGAGCAAGTTTCCTCCACCAGACCCTCCCACCATGCTCTTCCTGTCTTGAAATCAGCTGACTGTGGACTGAATCCTCAAGGTACAGTGAGCCAAAATAAACCTTTCTTCTTTTAAATTGTGGGTGTGAGACATTTTGTTCCAGTGATGAGGAAAGTAAGACAGACTGAAGGGATAAATTAAAATTTAAAATTTAAATAAAAGCCTGCCCAGGATGCCTGCCAAAACCAAGAGGACGTCTGGTAGGCCCCATGACAGAACACTTCACCCCTGTGTAAACCCGTCTTTGCTGCCTTTGAAGCTGAGTGCCTTACAGTGTAACTTGAAATGGTCAGTCTCCTTCAGCACCCCATGATGTCACCAAACCCTCCAATCATACGTACCAAATCTGCCTATGTGCCTCCCCTGCTCACTTTCCCTTTAAAAGCCCTGAAACGCTGCTGAGCAGGGCTGTGACTCTGGGAGAGATCCTAGTCAGAACCCCACTGGAGTAATGAACTGCCTCCTCTACCTCCTCCGTGCCATTTCCCATGTCGGGTCTGTTTTCTGTAACACGACCACTTCATATCTATATGCATGTGTACATGTATCATAAGGAGTTGGCTTTTGTGCTTGCTGAGGCTGACTAGGCAAGTTCGAAATCTGTAGGCTCTCAGGCTGGAATGTCTTGGGCAGGAGCTAAAAGCAGCAAGTGAATTTCTTCCTCCTCAAAAGCACCCTATTTTATTCTTTGATCCTTAAAAAAACTAATTGGACAAGGCCCACAGATTATTGAGGATAATGTCCTTTACTTAATTAAAGTTAATGGTAGAAGTTACTTACATCTACAAAATACTTTCACAGTAATATCTAGGTTAGTGTTTGATTAAATAACTGGCTACTCTCCTGTTAAGTTTACACATAAAACTGTCACTTAACTGCTGTAAGTCTTAACGTCCTCAGCTATGAAACTGAGGTGTTGACCTTACTTGTATATGAAAATGTATAGCAGAACTTTACATACAACAAAGCATAGTGCTTAACATGTGATAGCAGCTTAGCTTATAGGAATCAGAAGGTCTTTACAACAGTTCAGATAAACTGGGTTTGGTTTGGATAAGAATTTTTATATTTTTTATTTAGTATTTTTTAAGTAAAAGTAATTATTTGTTTTAATTGATTTCTTTTTTTGAGACAGGGTTTTGCTGTGTGGTTCAGGCTGGCCTTGAACTTATGGCAATCCTCCTGCTTCAGCCTCCTGAGTGCTGGGATCACAGTGCCACCATGCCTAGCTTTTATTTGCTTTTTAAAAAGAGACAGGGTCTTGCTGCACTCTGTAATCCTAGCACTTGGGAGGCTGAGTCAGGATGGTTTCAAGTTTGAGGTCAGCCTTCCCTACTTAATGAGATCTTGTCTCAAAAAACCAAAAACAATTAATCAAAGACAAAACAAGAGGCTGTACATGATTGTGCATGACTGTAATCCCAGTACTGTGTGAGGCTAAAGCAGGAAGACCACAGGTTTGAGCTCAACCTGGGCTACAAAGTGACTGAGACCTAATCTCAGTGCAAAGGCCCTAGTAGTTCGATCTCTAGTACCATAGAGAGACAGAGAGATGGACAGATGGACAGAGAGAGAGAGACAGAGATAGACAGACAGACAGACAGACAGACCAGATATTAGGATGTGTCTATAGCCCCATAGTAGAGCACTTATCTAGCATGCTTAAGGCTGTGGGTTGGATACCCATACCCTACCCTACCCTACCCTACCCTACCCAGGTTGTGGGAGGGAAGAGGGATGTTTCTCACTATGTTGCCCAGGCTAGCCCCAAACTCCTGGATAAAGTTGCCTCAGCCTCCTGAATAGCTCCAGACACACACAGAGACACACAGACACACAGACACACACACAGACACACACACACACACACATGTATGCACTTTTTATTACACTCAGATTTTAGTTCTCTCACACCCTGTTTAAGTGTGTGTGTGGACTGAACCCAGGGCCTTATGCATTCAGGGTAAGAGCTCTGCCACTGAGCTACATTCCCAGCCCCTTTTAAAATTTAACAGACTGTCTTGGTGAATGTTTCATTTTATTATGTACAAATCTATTTATTTTTAAGCATGGCTGTATAGGGTTCTGTTGTGTGGTTAAACAATATTTTATCTGTTTAATACATCTCTAACTGATGATCATCTGTATTACTAACATTTTTGTTATTATAAATAATAAAAGAGAAAACGTCTTTGTACAATGTGCAAAAATAGCTGTAAGATAAATTTCTCGAACTAGAAGCGCTGCATTACAGGCTTTGCACATTTGAAAAGTCAATAAATGGTACCAATTTGTCTTTCAAAGTGATCGCATTAGTTTCCCACCAGGAGTACAGGGTGCTTGTTTCCCTACCCCCTATCGATATTGCCATTTTGGATCTAAACCTACTTGTTTTCCTTTAGAGTAAAACGCACACAGCAACAGCAGGCATTGGGGATGTGCCTTCGGTGGTAGAGCACTTAGCTAGCGTGAGTGAGGTACTGGATTCAATTCCTAGCACTGCAAAAAAATTTTTGTAAGTAAAAATATTTTTAAAACAAACAGGCAATATAGTGATTCTTTCTCTGGGCAAGAGCTATAGTTCTGCTTGGGTTTTATCCTTCTGGTAGCAGAGCTGCGCTTTCTGCCTGTCCTGTGGCTCCCACCCAGAGGGGCTGGAGCAGGTGACTTGACCACAACCAGAATAGCTGTAGATCACCAGGCAAAAGGGTAAGACAGACGAAGCTGGTGCCTTGCCGGATGGTGGAAGTGGAAACGAGCCACGTTCTATAATAGAACACAGAGCCATTGTCGGGAAACCACAGATTGCTGACTTGCTCCTGCAAACAATCGATATTCAGGGGCTGAGTCCAGGAATTCTAAAGATGCACCCTGTGTGAACAGCTGAGCTGTGAGGAGGATTCACTTTTAAAAAGAACCCAGCATCAACAGCCCTGAAAACTTCCTAGTGAAAGCACTGTGGCCCCTTGGGCCCTCCTTGAGATGATCCCAGAATACTAGGCTACCAGAGATGGGTGGAGATGGGAAATTATCCCACACCAAGAGAGTTCGGGTAAGGCCAGGGGTGGTGGCACAAGCTTGTAATCCCAGCACTTGGGAGACGGAACAGAAGGACTGCTGCAAGTTCAAGGCCAGCCTGGGCTACAAAGTGACTCCAAGGCCAGCCTGAACTGCATAGTGGAACCATGTCTCAAAGAGAGAGAGAGAGAGAATGAGTTCAGGTAAAGAGCCAAGGGAGTTCCAAGAAGCAATTGCTCACTTCGAGGGGGGTCAATACTGGGAAATGATTAGTGGCTGCATCTGGGTTCAAATCCTGACTCAGTCACTTACCAACTTTCTGACCTCAGGCTCACTTTGGAAGGTGAAATATTCCTTCACCTCCCTCAACCTGTTTCTTCATTTATAGAATGCAGTAACACTTAGCTCAGAAGGTCTTTGTGAGAATCAGTTGACTAAGTATATTTGTAAACAACTAAGCACAGTGCCTGGCTCTTGGTAATGGCTTAATGCATCATTGTTATTCATATTACTATTAACAATAGCAGGAGTGGCTCAGAGAGGGAACTGAGAGAATTGGTGCCTTCGAGCAAGGGCCATTTGGGCTAGATCTTGAATAATGGGAAAGATTTGGCGCACTTGAATGAATTAAGAAAATGAATGAAATTTATGGGGAAAGACTCCCATATACCTTCCTGGGCCTGACCAGCAGACATTGCTGGGGTCGTAGTGATAAAAGGAATAGGGGGTGCAGGCAGGTGATGATCCCATTGTAATACATGTGCCATAGACCTAGCTTGAATGGTATCTACATAGCATTGCTATTTATAGTTGAAATTGTAATATAGGGTTGGGTACTATATTAGTCACTGTTCCTATAGTTGGGGTAGATTTTCTGATACCCACTATGGAGGACCACCTAGGTGACTCTCCTTGAAAGAGGAACATTTGCTTCCATTTTGGCTGAGTCTGACCCTATGTTAATGTACTGATATGTACAGAGCTGGCTAGGACCCGTTCCTTACCCCTTCAGTTGGCTTTAAGCAATGCATATCGGTCTAGTTAAAGTGCTGGTGGTAGTCTTTGGAGACAGCAGGCGTGTCTGCCTGACCCCCATTTTCCCACAAGTGAGCTGGGATGAGGCGGCATGTGTGAGCCAATGCTCCACGCTGTTGGCTGGGATCAAGCCTTGCGATAGAGGGTATGACTTCCTAGGGCTTGAAAGATTATACATCAGAGCTTAAGCACCAACCACAAAACATTAACTATGCAGATTACTCTTTCTGCATATCCTTCTCTCTGCATTTGCAGAGGTGATTTCAGGCCTCCTGCCTAGCCCAGCTCATGGCACTCACCTACTTCCCACGGTCTCATAGTCACTGGTCCTCAAGCCACACCCTTCTTCATAAGTGAATAAAACCTGGGTTCAGCCTTGGGTCAAGGCTTTTGTTCCAGATGGTCATCACTGTGGTTGGATTTAGGACCCCTTGACTCCCATAACTACAAATATGCCTTAGTGTCTTTATTCTCACCATGGGGTGCAGTGGAAGTGGTAGATTGGAATTGACTCACTAGAATTGCAATGACTTTTCGTGAGATTACAAATGTAAATTTCCTGGCCGTGAGGAGCACTGGGAAGGGCTCTCTACACCCACAGTTTAAGGAAGGGGAGGTTCCTTGAGTTCATGGTTTCAGAGGACTCAGTCCACAGTCAGGGGCTCCAAGAAGAGGAACAGCATGGTGGAAGAATGTGCTATAACAAAACTGTCTAGGTCAAGCATGGTGATGCATGCCTGTTATACCAGCAGTTGGGAGGCTGAGGCAGCAGGATCTCAGTTAAGTTGAGGCCACCCTGATCTATACAATGAGTTCAAAACCAGTGTGAATTACACAGTGAGACCTTGTCTCTAAAACCAAAAAGCCAAACAAAGTTGCTTAGTTCAGGGTGGCTGGGAGGCAGAGCAGAGCGAGAGAGCAGCAGAGAGGAAGGGGAAAGAGACCAGACCCAGACTGCAGAGCATCGCCTCTCTCACCTACCCAGACATATTCAGAAGCGCTCAACTAATCTGCAGATCTCAAAGCCAATCAAATCGACAACCCACTTTCATCAAGATAGGCACAGAAGCAGGGGCTTCTTTGTACTGTCACTAAGAGACCCTTCTGAGAACACTTGAACCCCTGGGTCTCTAGGATAGTTTGAGGAAGTACCATATATTGAACCTGGCCATGGTGCTTCACTGATACCACAGGAGTAAGTTTTTTTTTTTTAGGAGTACCTCTATTTCTGAGCTCAGTGGGGAACATTTTAATCAAATTGTCTGTGTCTCAAATACCCCCTTCCCCAATCTTTCACTGCAACATGATACAATCTTCTCCCAATGTCCAACCCACACCCCTTCATTATGATAGTGCTGTGAACTAAATATTTATGTCCTCCAAAAATTATGTGTGAAAACCTTAATCTCCAAAGTGGTGGCATTTAGAGATAGGCTTTCAGGAGGTCATTAAGTCGTGAGAAGTGGGGCTCACGTGATGGGATTAGTGGATTGATATTGTCTGGAAACCTGGAATTGTGCCCTCATCAGACACTGGATCCATTAGCACTGTGATCTTGTACTTCCCAGCTTCTAAATAGTAAGTTCTGGTGTCCCCCCCCATACCGGGAATTGAACTCAGGACCTTGCACTTGCCAGACAGGCACTGTGCCACTGAGCCATCTTCCCAGCTCCCAGCTTCTAGACATGTGAAAAATAGGTGTTGCTAAAACCACACAGGCTATGATATTTTTGTTATAGTAGCCCAAACCAACTAAGGCAGCATTTATTCTATGTTACAAAGGAAAGTGTACAAGTGGCCCAGGACACAGGGTTCCATGATACCAGTGACCTAGGTTCCTCCTCTGTGGCAGCTCTGCCATCCTAAGCTTGTAGACGTCAGATCCTGATCCATGATGACTGCTTCTGCCCCACCTCTACTATTCTAGTGGGCAGAAAGGAGGCGATGAAGAAGGGCACGTGTCCCAGAAATTACCTACTATTATGGTTTAGATCTGAAATGGCCCCCAAAGCCTTGTGTGTGTGGAAGGTGGCTGGCTCACGAGTGTAGGTGTGCTGTACTCACTCTGGGCTACATAAGCTAGTCTAAGGCCAGCCTGGGCTGCATAGCGAGACTGTCTCAAATAAACAAACAAACAAAAAACAAAAAAATGGTTCATACCAGCTTCTTTTACAATCTGTTTATCATCTGTTACCCTGGGGGACTGGATGTTCTATCCAGAAGGTAGGATCATTTCCTTATGGGGGGACAAGTCTCTCCTCTAAGGGGCTGATGATTCTCCGTGACAACTGTAAAAGAAGAGTTGGTTATAGTAGAGAATATCACTGCAAAACATAGGCCTCACCCACGCGAGTGAAGGACCGTCTGCCCCTGTGGCTGTGCTTGTAGGGTTGGAATTCTGAGCAGTGGACATGGGCTTTTGGGTAGGGGTGGGAAATGGCCTCAGTTTACACACAGCATGGAGTGGACAGTGAGTCCTCCCCCAGGGCACACCAGACTGAAGAACACCAGACCTTTCCTTATAAAGAAGTTCTTGTTAATGTTGCTTTGCATTTGGCTACGTCTGATCCCTAGGGAATGTCGTGTTGATGGGCCAAGTGTGCTCACTGCTGTGCCACGTGGAATTACGAGGAGCAGAGGTGTTATCTGCTTGTATTTGAATACAGGTTCCATCAGCACAGGCACCTTTTCTGTTATGTGGTTGTAGTGTGGGCCGGTTCCCTTACATTCTATTTTGGCTGTCTTTCCTCCCTCAACAATGCTCAGCAAGCTGTGGGGCAGTTACTTAGAGGCAGGGTGTGGCTCCAGTTTGATATTGTATCACAATGCCAGATAATAGTGAGTGACTGGAATGAACATAACATACAGACTCTTTATAACCTGGTCCCAGTGTGGTATACTCGCTTTTCTTCCTTTTGTCCTCTTCTTCCCTTCCCTTCCCCTCCCCACTCTTTCTCCTGTCTGTCTGTCTCTCTCTCTTTCTCTGCTAGATATTGAACCCAGGGTCTCCTGCATGCGAAGCACACTATTACTGAGCTACATCCCCATCCCACAGAATTATCTCGAGCCTAGACTTTCTACAGAGACTTATAGTAATACAGATAATTACCGTTCACTGACTAGGTAGCAGGCAGACACCACCATTTACATGCACCGATTCACCCACAGAAGCTAATCAGGTAAATATATTTATTACCTTTGTTCGCGTAGTGAGGAAATTAGCCCCAGAGAGGTGAAATAACTTGCTGAAGGTCATGCAGCCAGCTTGTGGTAGAGTTGGACTAAAAGCCAGGCCGGCTGCCTAGACGCGTCCACTCCTGTTGGACTTCGCCTTGTTCTTTCAGGTTGCTGAGACTGCTTTCCTGGAATGTCCTTCCCCAATTTCTGGCTCTAGCAAACTCCATTTGCCCCTTAAAGTCCAGGGCAGATGTTGCCTCCTGATGTCACCCATCTGCCCAGCTAGAGAAGACAGGCTGCCCCTCTCTGATTTGTTCCCTTTGCTAGTTCCCCTGAACCCTGGACTGGGACCTCTCCTGAAACAGACCTGACCCCGAGCGCGTGCCTTGGTATCTTCAGCCGTCAACACAATGCCTGCCTGTGGAAGGTCCTTTGTTCAGGTTTGTGAACTACTAATTGTCCCTACTGCTTCACATGCAGGGAAATTCATCCAGAAAGGCAGAGGACCTGCCCACATCACACAGCAAGTGAGAGTGAAGGCCAGGCCCCAGGACTCCTGACACCCAGTGCTGCCGTCTCTAACACCACCTCATCTGGGCACGGAACATTGAAGAACATGAGCCTGCATCTGTGAGCCTTTCTTAATGAAGTCGTACATTTTACCCCGAAGAGGGCTTCTTTGAGAGGGCTGGTGGGAGAGTGAGGTTTGGCAGTCCAGTCTGGAAGTCACAAGGCAACAGGGGAAAAAAGGTGAACAATCCTGGGATGTATTTTGCTGTCCCAGTCCTTCAAAAACGGCAGAACAAAACACTCAAACCCGAACTGGGGTTCTGGCCAGCAGGGTGCTGAGTCAACTTGGACAGAATTCACTAAGTGGGTCGTCCTCTTCCTTTCTTAAAGTGGGGGAGCCCTTGGAGAGGAACTAGTTTCTGGTTTGTCTGAAATTTCACCAAAGTAAAGCAAAAAACACAAGTTTCACCAGGCCCTAGAGAATTAAAACCATAAACAAGCTCCAGGCACATCTGCTCTTGCTCCACCGTACTGCTAAATGAGTCCTTCCTGTCCCAGGATCTGACCATCTTTCGTGATCCTGGCCCCCAAGGTGCGGTATCCTCCCTTAACCCTGTCTGGGGGCTTCTGCTGGCCCTGCTGCTTCACTGTGATCAGGGCTGCTATAACAAATACCTGGGCTGATGAGGTAGCTTAAACAACAGAAATTTATTTCCCATAGTTCTGGAGATCAAGGTGTTGCCAGGCCGGGTTGGTTTGCAGGGGCTTGCCTGGCTTGCAGATAGCCTGCTCTGTGGCCCTGGCTACTCTCCTTAACCAATAGGATGAGAGACGGTGAGTTCAGAGGGAAGTGAGCCTCTGGGGTCTACATAGCTCAAGGAAGAGTATATACCCTTGCAGGAACACTGCCCCAGCTGGCTAATGCTGTGTTTCATTCTAAGATACTTTTTCTCTCTTGGAAAAATACTAGAATTTTTTTTCTTAGTGAATGCATGTAGTACATAACGTTTACCTTCCTCGTAGTTAGTACGAGTTATGTACACCATGCATCCTTTTTCACCCCCTTTCCCTCCCTCCCCTCCTCCTCCCTCCATCTCTCCATTGCTTCGTATTTGAGAAAGCTCCGCCCACATTCTATTATTGTTTATTTTGTTGAAGGCATAAGTTTATGTTCCACCGCACAAGAATCAAAGTTGTCAATTAAAATTGTAAGATACTATCAATTGTTAACTCTCATTCTGATTTCAGAGATGCTGGAATTCGGAAAAAAATGTGTGTCTTGGGATTGATAAGAGATAGTATATCCTGTTTATTGACTTTTGGCAGTGAGGATCTACATCAAGGGGAGTAGGGAGGGCATTTGGCCTGGCGCCTCACATCCTGGCTTGCTGCTCAGTATCTCAGATTTATGCAGAGGAGCAGTGGTCAAGTGTCATCCTAACAGAGGCTCATCACCGGGAGAACTAGCTAAGTCCATGGCTGAGAAGCAGATCTAAAGATCTGCTTAGACCTGCCTTGGGCTTTTAGTGGAACTTTGTAAAATAATCCCGAGCTTTGAGTTCTTGTTCCAACCAAGGGGTTGACAGAAGGCTTGAAAGCAGAGGGCTTTGCATGGTCAAGGTACTGCAGGAGAGAGAGAAAGGGCTGGGAGTCAGGGGCTCTTGGTCGTAGCCTTGGACCCTCCCTGGACATGGACTGGGCATGGCCTGGGCAAGTCCCTCATGCTCTCTGGGTCTGTTTCCTCATGGATAAAGCAGTGAAGCTTAGTCACTCAATCAACAAATGTGAGCTGAGACCCTCTCAGCTAGGGGTAGTGTTCTGAGGTAGGGATAGCGAGGTCCCTGCTTCAAGAGAGCCCTGTCCAGTGAGGAGAGGGGCAAGAGAGCAGAGAAAGGCTGCCAGGCCCTCCGTGTGCACTTTCTTTCCCGTCCTTGTCACCATTGCCTGAGGGAGGCAGGGCAGATATTTGTGTCCTAACTAAAGTCACAGAGACTGAGAAAGACGGTGCTGCTTTTAAGCTTTCCCAGCAGAGACAGGGCCTGGCCTTGCGCTGCTTGTCTCAAAGCCAGCGTCTGCTATCCAAATTTAATGCTTGGTTAGTCTTCTTCTAGCACAACAGTCTTAGATTCTGTCTGAAGAAATAACCATAAATGTCACAGTCTGGTAAGTCCCTCAAGGCTCCCCTCAACAGCCAACAAGGGGAATCTCTTCCTGTTTAGAAACTGGGAGTGGGCAGTGGACTCAGCTCACCCACCCTGGCTTCTCTTCTGCAGAGGGGCGCACTGCCCTTCAGCCCCACAAAGGCTTTGTGACTACACTCATGGGAGGGTTAGTAGTGTGACCTGCCGTCCAAGTAACTGCTCTGCCTGGCCATTTTATCCCAGGAGCATTTAATACAGTCTAGCATTTCACCCTGGAAAATACAGAAATCACAGGACTGCTCTGTCACTAAGCAACATGTTCACAGCTTTCTATCAGGAGATGCAAGTGTGGTGGAAGGCGTGAGGAGCCAGTCCTGTGTCCCCGTGCGAGCTCTGTCATGGATTTCTGGACTTTGTTAGTATGTTCTCACAGGTAGGAAGGTCACCCTTCTGCCCAGCTCTGTCTAGAAGAGGGTTCTAGCTGGTCGAACCCTACTCGGCCATGCTACATTTTGCCAAGGAAGCTTTCAGCCAGCTCCAAGACAGTGAAAGGATTTGCTCAAGGTCACCGGGAACATAATTGTAAAAGTCTGGATCAGCATTCTGGCACACAGAAGAAGCATGGTTATGTCCTTGGCCTCACGACTGAGTGGAAATAATGTTAAAGGAGGTTTCAGAATGGGTCCTTGGTCAACTTGGCCAATTAATTTAAATGACTTTTTTTTTCTTTTGGTCTTTCTGAGACAGGGTCTCACTATGCAGTTCAGGTTGGCCTTGAGCTCACTTTGTAGCCCAGGCTGGTCTTGAACTTGCAATGATTCTTCTGCCTCAGCCTCCTGAGTGCTAGAATTACAGGTGTACACCAGCACGCCCGGCTAATGACATTTAATTCCACTTAATATTAGCCAGGTGCTGTACCCATATTGTAATATGTGCCAAACGCTATTCTTACATGCAGTGTGACTACAGACAAGTGATCTCACCTTCCTAGACCTCAGTTTCCTTATTTAGGAGAGAAAGCTCATTCTGCGTGGCTTCTCCCAGAGGGGGCACCAACTTTCAGCCTCACAGAAGCTTCCTGACTGCATTCATGGCAGGGTTAGTAGTTAGTAGAGGGTTAGACCTGCCGTCTGAGTGACTGCCCTCAACTGTAAAGTGGTGTACACACTGAGGGGCTATTGTTAAAGCCGGCCATCCTACCTTTGTGAGCCACTCTTGTCTAGAGCCACCACAGCACCGGGCACCATATTAAAATTTGTGTACCTGTTTCTCTACCAGCTTGCCAAGGGAGGAATGTGCAGGGTTCATCTGTGATTTCCCAGAGAACATCCCTGAGCCTGGCAAATGGCAGGTGCTTAACAGAGTGTGCAAATATCTTAGTGCATGCTTGCTGCTCTAACAAAATATAGTAAGTTGAGTATCTTATAAATAAAAGAAAAAATCATTTTTGAAACATTCTGTTTTCTTTTTTGTTGCTAGGAATCAAACCCAAGAATTTGTACATACTAGGCAAGTGCTGTACCAATGCGTTATACCCCCAAGCCCCAAACAACAGTTTATTTTTTACAGTTTTAGAGGGTGGTAAGTCCAAGGACAAGCAGATTTGCTGTCTGGTGAGAAACTGTGTACTAGTCAGCTTTCTGTTCCACTACCACAGATTCCTGTCACAGGCTACTTACAAAGTAAAGTAAGATTTACTTTTGCTTATGGTTCTGGTCCCAGACTGGGTGGTTCCACTGGTTTGGGTCTCTGGTGAGGGTAGCACGTGGCAGAAGCATATGTTAGAGCAAAGGCTTATATCTCAAGCCAGGAAGCATAGCGAGAAGGGGAGAAACTGGAACCCTATGATCCCAGTTCAGGTCCTGCCCCAGGGAGGTGGTAGGCCCCCACCTTTGAAAAGTGCTACCACGTCCTGATGGCACGACTCTGGGGACCAAGCCTTAGTACATGGACCTTTAGGGATCACTCAGCATGTAAGTTATAGCTGCTTGTTTTGTGAGTCATAAATGGGCATCTTTTCATTACATCTCATCTGGTGGAAATGGCACAGGAGTCCTCTGGACTCTCTTTTATAAGGGCACTAATCGCATTTGGAAGGGCACCACCCTCAACCCAGTCACCTCCCAAAAGTACCACCTTCCAACACCATCACACTGAAGGTTAGGATTCAACATGAATTTTAGGGGGGACACGAACACGCAGTCTGTACACAGAACGTGTGATGAGATCTGTTTTGTCACACCCAAGGAGATGCCCGCAATGGGGTAAGGGAAGACTGGAGGAGGAAGGGCCCAGTGAAAGGGCGTGTGACGGGTAGGGAGAGTGCCACTGTGGATGGACAGGACGTGGGTCCCTGGAGAGGAGAGAGTATAACACTCCAAGTGGTGGGAGTGGCGTGGACAGTGGTCGGAAGGTAGAGACCTCCATGGATCATGAGGCACTGAGGCAGTAAGCAAGGAGAACGGCAAAACGTCATCATCATAATAGTAGTGATAATTTCCAGCAGTCAATACTTACTGTACTCCAGACACTGTCCAAAAGCTATAGTGTTACACTGTGAAGCCCTACAACAGCTCCGTGCAGCAAGCTCTATCTGTTCTTTCCAGATCAGGGCTTTTCCCCCAGGGAGCTGGTTGTTGAATATGTACCAGTAGCGCACTGCCCATGAACAACTGCAGTTGGGTGATAAAGTCTTCTTCAGGTATAGGGCAGGGCAGAGGGCACTGAGACTCATCCTGCTTGATGGAGCCATGGAGGCAAGGCTTATGCAGGGTGGTGCTGGATGAGCAGATGTTTTGACAAGCTAGGAAAGGGACGTGTGCAGTGGCATGGTTTATGCTCCAGTTCTGTGAAAGGAAACCAGAGATGTAAAGGAATTTTGTGACCTGTAAGTTACCAGAGAGTGTTTATTAAGCAAATCTAATACAAGATTTATAAAGTGAAGTAATTGGGGTTAGGCAGAGAGTACCCTTTGTGTTCTAGCTGGCCTGATCCCTAGAGGATTTCAAATGGGGCTCAACTGGCCTTTACCCAATTCCCAGTAAAAGGGAACCTAGGTTTTGGGGACAGGCCTGGCATAAGAAGAGGAATGGGCAGGAACACTCTAGGGCTGCCACCTAACTGGGAAATGGTGACGGAAGCTTTGCAATGCCCTGGGTACTGTGTACAAATCGGAGGCCCAGCAAGGCGTGGTACACGAAGCTGAGAGGTACTGCTCAGAAGTCAGAGAAAGACAACCCCCACCTTGAAGCTTGTTTTGCCATCTTTTGTGGGGTCCAGAGTGCTATGGGTGCTCAGCGATCCTCTGAGATCAGCCAGACTTCTCCTCAGTGGCCCTTTGGTCTCTATATCCCAGACTGGGTAAATGTGTTGCCAGGTTGTCTCTTCAGCCCTGCTGGGGCCACATGGGCCCCAAGGCTCTGGAGGAGGTGAGGGCGCTGGACTGTCTGGGAAGACAGGGCTGCCAAAGCCAGGACCCCGCAGGCCTGGAAGCCGGCCCAGCCCTCCCTTTGATGCATCTATTTTCAAGGTTGTTTTGTTCTGGAGATGATCACAGGGCCTCGTTTCCCTGCCAACCACCCCTACCCGCCCTGAGCCCCCCCAGGATCCAAGCAGACACAGCTGGTCAATGTGAAGAGACAGCAGCCCAGGAAAAGGACAGGCTGGTGCTCTGCCCACAAGCTGACCTTCACTAGGCCCCATTTGCAACAGATAATTTTAGGAGTAATTTGTAAAAGGAAGCTGGGATCAGAGTGAACAAACAAGCAGTTACACAAATGCTGTAATTTAGGCCAGAGTGGTTTATAAAACCAGGTGGCTGCATCATGGGCTGCTGGGCCTATTGGGCACTGAGGTGTAGGCAAGGGGGAACATGGTCACTGCTGCCCAGCAAGCTCAGGCCCCAAGTAGAATGGGGTCATGAGGGTTGCATTTATAAAAGGGCAAAGGGCCTTTGGTGATCCTGAGATCACAGCCTTCAAGCATGCAGGGACCCTGTCCGGGACAGGCCTCACAAGGTGGTCATTCCATGGTGCCTAAGAGCTCCCTCTAGCACTCTGACTATTCTTCTGCTTGTGTGGGGCTACACCCAGGACAGGACAGAGAGCTGACAGGCTGCTATGTGCCAGAAATTGCCCCTTCAGCTGGCTTTCACTGGGACGAAGACTTTATAACAGTGTCATGCTGTCCTTGGAGTAAGGTGCTTATCCCAAGAGCAGCATGACAGCGTTATAAAGCTTTGTCTGGGTGCAATCACCACGGGGTCCCACGCAGGGAACGGGCAGCTCACAAGCAGCACACCCTGCTGCTCCCCACGCTGTGGACAATACCACCTGAATCTAATGTTCCCTCTCACGTTTTTGCGGAGTAGATGGCTGACCTCAGCTAAGAAGGACATGAGCACAAGGCTGGGCTGAGCACAACGCCTGTCCCTGTCGTTTCCCCGTGCAGTGGCTGTGAGAACACACTCATCCTCAATCGCCCTCCCTGCCGGGCTGCCATGTTTCTTTTGCTTGCAGAGTTCACAGTGCCCTCTCTGCTTATTCTGTCACATCCAACCTGCCCTCCACACAGCCCTTTCTGAGAAAACTCCTTTTCCCTGAGTTCCTGTGGCATGTGTGTGAAGCTCTGTCTTTCAGGCTATACTCACCTTCTGGTCACACACACCGAGTGCCCTGTAACTCTGTTGAACTGCACCCTCCTGGGCTCCTTCTCCCCATAACTACCTCCTGACAGAGGCAGTTACTGCTCTGTGAAGCAGGCCCAGCATGGAATTGCCTACAGACCAACTGGTCAAGGTGCATAGCCCTGGAGGGTAGGGGCTGTTGCCCAATGAGGAAGCAGCTTAGCTACTTGGCCAAGGTTACGCAGCACACGATGGAGTCAGGATTTGAACCTGAGTCAGTCTGACTCAAGATTGGGGTTTTAGCCAGGTGTGATGGTACATGTCTGAAGTCCCAGTACTCAGGAGGCTTGAGGCGGAAGGATCATGAGTTCAGGGCAAGCCAGAGTTAAACAGTGACACCCTAGCTCAGAAAACTAAACCAGGGTCCATGGATATAGCTCAGTGGCACAGGGCCTGCCTGGCAAGTGTGAGGAACTCAGTTTGATTCCTAGCACCAAAAGAAACAAAACAGAAAACCAAACCAAACCAAAAAGAAGGAGGAACTTGGTTTTGTCCTCCTTCTGAACAGACACAAGTCATAATTGTTTATCATTTATTTCACATAATTACTTGATCCTCACAACAGCCCTGTGAGGTAGGTAATGTTATTACTGTTATGCCCATTTCACAGATGAAGAAACAGAGGTGGCTCAGTGAGAGTGACTTGCATAAAGTCACACATTAGTGGCTTCACATGGTCTATACTTTCTCTAAATCAAGCTGCTTGAATTAGGATGTACCAAAAAGAGGGAGAAAGGGGAGTTTCACAGAAAGAAGAAAGGGCAGTGGTCACTGATAAGCTTTCTTCCTCTAATTCTTTTGCTGTGGTCACAGCTTTTGGTGCCTAGTCCAAACTGGATTCTTTCTGAGGAAATTACCAGAATATCACTGACCTGGTGGCCTGGGGCAGCTGTCACAGAGACTCCTGGGTCCTACTGTAGGGAGGGAAAGGCCTGTATTGCCTGAAAGACCTGGCCTTGCCTGTGGCCCAGCATATGGGTTTCCTGCTCACAGGGTGTCACCGTGGGAGCCCCTTGTTTGGCCTACCTTTGTGTGCCTGTGCGGACACCTGTGTGTGTGAGAGCCTCTCTCCAGTGGGGAAGCCATATTCACTCGAGAGATGAATCATAATATGCAGTGGGGAGGCCTGCGAGGCTCTTTGCCTCCTGGGAACTAGTGGCTGGGGCTCCTTGTCCTGCATCACCGTGGCCTGGTTAGGACAGACATGACACCACAGCGAAGGCCACCTTCTTGAGAAGTGGCTTAGGGGCTAGGCGCTTACTCCAAGGGCAGCATGACACTTCAGACACCACACATGGGCTCCTGGCTGCAAAATGCCTTGCAAGGCCCGCTCTTTCTTCTGGATCTCCTCAGGCAGTGAAGCTTCATCTTTCAACCAAAAATGGTCCAGAGGCGTGCAGAACCACGGCTGGTGCGGAACGTGGAGGAAGCGGGGTGGGGTCACAAACAAGGCAACACCATAGCCAAAGGGGACTGACGTACACGGGATGGAAAGGACCTGACTTTGGCTCTAAATACAGATCCCAAAGGGGAATCCAAGTTCTGAGTCATAATTTTCAGAGTAAGTGCCTGACCTCTCAAGGTGACTATTGTGAAAGCAAGGACGCACACCTGGGTGTGAGGAGGGTGTGAAACTGAGGCCTAGGGTATGGAAACGGCAGGACAAACTTTGCTCCATCCAGGAAGCACTTTCTAACAGCCAGCACCATCCAGCCATGGCTGTGGGGGCAGTGAGCCTGCTTGGTATGCAAACAGGCACGGGAGACCCCCTGGAGGTACTCAAGCAGAGGTGCTCACCCCAAATGTGCTGGGGTGTCCTGGGGGCTGGGGCTGGCTGAGCAATCACTGGGTGATTTTCCAACCCTGATAGTTCATAATATATTTGTCTAAATGGAACTGTTTCAGTACTACCTCAAGCTTTTGGGAAGAGAACTGCAAAAGTAAAGTACCAGCTAGGTTATGACGTGCCTTTCATTACACTGGCTTCAGGTACTTTAATACCTTTGCAGGGACGGCAACCCATTTCTGAAGCTAGAAATCTCTGGACTCAGCCCCAGCGAGAGAAGAAATCCCCAACTTCTGCACCCTGCCCAGGGCTCTCTCTGCCAGGCTCAACTCTTTCCCTGAAAGGGGGCACTGAAGAGCTCTGGGAATACACCGCAATCCTAAACCAGCTACACACGGTCACCCTGGGGCAAGTAAGTCCAAGGTCCCGGTTGCATCCTAGAGAGGGAAGAGCAGGTGTGAAGGGATCTGCGGGTGCTTTATGTCCCAGGAGACTGAAAGGAGCCTCTTGCTCTCGTCCCACTTCCTCTGCTTCCAGGGGCTCTTTTTACGGATAGTCACTAAGTGACAGGCACGTGTAGAGATGAAGCAGCGATGAAACTGCTGCTTCCTTCACCCAGCTAGAAAGTCCTCCTTACACACCAGCTAACTCTTCACCTGTCGTAATACACTGCCCATCTCTAGCTCAAAATGGCAAGAAAAGGGTGGCTCTGCTTGGAGGACATGTGGATTCCAAAAGATGGACTTCATCGAAGGGCAATCAAGTGCTGCTATGCAATTAACACCAGTTAGTATAGGACCCTGCCTCACGCCGCTGGCCAGACTCTCTAGGCCTTGGCTGCCATGGAGCTTCTCGGGACCCCCTCCCCAAATTTGCTGGGATCTTTTTACCTGTACCGTATTAATCGAATAATCTTATTATTCATAAAATCTAGAGCATGTGGGTGAGAAGAATCAATGCAGAAACCATCACTCAGGGCAATTTTCAGCACCTCCTCCACAAAGACCTGGAAGCTGTTGATCTGCTTGTTGGCAGGCACCACCCAGAGCCTCTTAAGGTTCTGCTTGGTGTACTCCTCTTCCGGCAGGCCCTCCACATTGGCTACCCAGTCCAGAGTCAGGTGGTTGGGGTCCTGCAAGTGGCTGGTGATGGAGGAGAGGTTGCCATTGGAGCAGTAGAAGAGCCTAGAACTAAGGAGTTTGAGGAAGAGGCAGGATGTGCTGAAAATGTTGGCATTGAAGACCTCCATGCTGCAGGACGACAGGCTATAGATCTGGGGCGCCTCCCGCACAGTGAAGTGGACTGTCTGCACGTGCTGCTTCAGTGCGATGTTGAGCATGGCATTCTTCTCCGCCTTGGAGAGCTCCACTTCCTTCTCCTGCAGGGCCTCAATCAGGGGCTGCACCTGGTAGAAGTCAGCCTCCCTGCGGAGCAGGCCCATCTCCTGGAAGTCCTCAGGGAGGTCCAGCTGGGAGGTCCGCAGGAAGTTGAGGATGTAGCGGAACACTTTGCCATCACGGTCGATGAAGCAGTTTCCCTGGCCGTCCGTCTTGGTGGGCATCTTCCCACTGAACATGGCTCCCAGCATGGAGTCGGGGAAACTGGTCAGGGTTGCCAGGGAGGTTGTATAGAGCTTCCCCCCAACGTTCAAAGTAATGGGGTCGGACATGGTAGGAGACTGAGGTGCTGGGAAGTAGTCCTAGAGCTGTAGAAAATAAGAAATGACTATCACCCAAGCAAATCTGGGTAGTCACAGCTCTTAACTCCAAAAAATCAGTACCTGATGAATGGTACTGAATGGCTGATAATTACACACTATGTAAGGAACATTAGATTCATTAAGGTCACCCCCCCCAAAAAAAAAAAAAGGAGAAAAGCAGCTGAACGTGGTGGTGCCTACCTGTAATCCCAGCACTGGGTGGGCAAGCTGAAGCAGGAGGATCACAAGGCCAGCCTGAGCAACTCAGCAAGACTTTCTCAAAAGTAAAAATTAAAAAGGCTGGGGATGTAGTTCAGTGGTAGATTGTTCTGGATCCACTTCCTAGTACTGGGGCGGGGCAGAGAGGGAAGAAGGAGAACGGGGAGGGAAAAAGAAAAGAGGAAAAAGTCTATTTTAATTGGTCTGGAACATGGCTGCAGATTGGTATTTTTTAAAATACCCATCTTTAGAATTGGTATTCTAAATATTAGACATAGAGAGCCACTGGTCTAAAGGAAGAAAGGACAATGCGCTATGACACCGCATGTTTATACATACTCTTGCTCGCATGATAGTCACGGCATCTTTGATACAAACAATACCATCACCCACTCCTGTAGTGCAGAAGGGGGACTGCAGGGCTCATTCTCTTCACTCAGAGGTGAGGTGACTTGGCAGTACTCAAACTCGCCTTGTTTTATGAATGAAAAATGTGTAGAAGTGTACTAGCCAAAGATTGGTGCAGTCGAAATATTCAGTAAAAGCTTTCGGATTTATGACTACAGACACAGTACTCTTATCATACCAATGATACTTCTGAAAAAAACAAATATTTTTGCGTAGTTTTGAGGAGCTAATCCAGGGCTTCATGGATGCGAGGCAAATGTTCTATCACTGAGCTATATCCCCAGCTCTGCATTTTTTTTTTTCTTGCAAAAAATTTACAGTGAGTAGCTATGTTATTTCCACCTATCTACTAGACCATACTTTGGCCTTTTGGCATCCAAATGACTGTCCTTTATGGACCGCCCCCCTCCTCCTGTGCCAACTCGCCTAGCTATGAAGATGCTCTCGGCTCCTGGTGGGCGGCCTGTCCTTTCCCAGCAGGTTCCCTTTTCCCAACATTCTCTGAAACTGCCTGTGGGCTGAGTGGAAATGTGGGACTCTGCCCAGAGCACCATTTCGGAGGGTTCTCTACCCTGCCTTTAACAAGGCCCCTCTGGCCCATCTCACAATGGCTAGCGTCTAGGGCTGGTGAGTCTCTTCCAACCAGGTGTCTTAGATTTTTAACCACTCTGTAAGGCTCTAGTAAGCAGGAGCTGTGTCCTCTCAGCTTCCAAGACGACACCTTTCCCACAGCCAGTCTGTAGGGTGGATTCAACAATCTTACTCTGGGAACTGAGGTAAGAGCCCCAGGAGCAATCAGCGCAGTGCTGTCCTCCAAAGGGCCCAGAGTACCTCTGGAGGGGTCAAGAGACAGTGACAGCTCAGTGCCAAGACAGATGTACCCAGTTCCAGGGCAATAGGTGGGAAATGAATTCTGGCACACAGAAACATCTTGCTAGGCACTCTTACTGTTCTGATGGGGACACAGAGGTCTGTGGGGGAGGAGGTCCCCAAAGTTAGCCAGTAGAAGTGGCCAGCACTTCTCACCATGTGTCTGCCTTCTGAAAAGGATGACTGCACTGTGAATCCCTTTTTCCAGAGAATGGGGCCGCGTGGGGTGTGGGACATGCTCAGCTGTTTTGCCCAACTGCCTGTGGGGAGGGGGGAACCCTGTGGTTCCATCCCAGTCTAATGGGGCACTTTAATATTGCAACAAGGCATTAACCATCTGGAGTCTGAAGATAAGCCCATGATGAAGTTACAAAATTGTCAGCAGACGCCTGGAACAGATGGGCTGCGAGACAGTGCGAGGGGGCGGTGGTGTGAAAGGCGTGGCTGCTGGGGTGCCTTTCAGAAGCAGCAGCTGGGGAGTGTGTTGGAGGGCCCAGAGCTGAATCAGGCAGAAGCTGGAATTAGGGGAGGGTCAACCCTGACTCATTCTAGAATTTTCTTTTTCATCCCTGTTTCCCTTCTCCCAGAACTTGTCTTCTCAACTTCCTTTTCTCTTTAGGTCATAATTTCTCCATTCAAGGTTTCAGTTTTTGTCCTTGAAAAAAAGAAGTCAAATACCCCCCCAAAAGAAAACAAAAAACCCAGGCTACACTGGACGTGAGGCCCAGGCTCTGTGAAGTGACCCGGCTCCACAGGTCTGAGGTCAGGAATCAGAGAGGTTGGGCTGCCTTTCCTGACAGTTCTGTAGGCTGCAGACCCATGTCTCCTTACAGATTAGCACTGCAGGGCTGAGGACGTTACGTTGTGGGCAGGCAGCCAACCGCCCACAGGCGTTCTTGGGGATCCTGCCCTTACTGCCCAGGCTCTGTCTGCTTGCAAAAGGCGCTGGTCCTTGGTCTGGGGAAAGCAGGTCACGGTCAGCAGAGGCAGGCTGGCTGAAAGGCAGGCGCCCTGTCCCCACCCCAGTGTGCCTTCTGTGGTACTCACTTCACAATTGCTGAGTCACAGAACTCTGTCCTCCAAGGCCTTGTGTTCTGGTTACAGGCCCATAGCGTCTACCATCACACACCACAGGCCCTGTCATGAAAGGCACAGCGACGTGACAACATGGGTACAGGAACTGATACCTTTGGGGATCTGAGGAGCTTCATGAGTGAAGTGGTGCTGAATACCACTGAGACAGTGCTCCCATGTACACTGAGCTCCTCCCTGGCTATCTCCACCTAGATATCCCAGCTCCCTGAGCCTAACAGAACTCCTTTACCCCTGGCAGAGGGACACTCAAATGCCAAAGCCCAAGACCCAAGAGGCAGCTGGGACTCTTGTCTTGATTCTTCTTCAAATGTATCCCTAGAGCTGCTGGTGGAGTGCAGGACCTCTCCCTGATCCCTGGCGCAGTCTACAACCTCACTTGGCTCCCTGCCATCTGTCTACTCTCCACTCTGGTCTGCAGACTGATGCTCCTGAAGCTCTGCTCCCTGCGCAAACTACCTTGCTCTTCCACGTTTTGTCTAACCCTCCCCTCACACACTCAGGGTTCCGGCTCTAAAGCAGCACTGAGTCACCCTTACACTGTGACTGCCGGGCCTCTCTTTGCCCCATCTACCTTCTCCACCTTCTTGGCTGTTAGCTGTTAAGGGCTAACCTAGGAGACACTGCCTCCTCGATGTTAGAAGCTCTCTTCCCAGGGCTTCCTGGGACTTTCCTCAGCCCTCCCTGGCAGCATACAGCCCCCATCATGATACGCTTTGTACCTGGCCCTCCCCCTTGTTTATGAAAATGCAGATCACTGGACATCATATGGGAGGAGGGAAAAAAAGAACCCCAGTCCAGCTCTGGGACCATGTATGAAAAATGACCTCACAGTGGATCATAGACTTAAAAGTAAAGCCTAAAACTATAAAATTTCTAGGAGAGAATACTTCTGACTTTGGGTTATTTAGGTAAAGACTACTTGGAAAGAACACATTTAAAAATTGATAAAGTAAGAAAAATAAAAAATAAAAATTGATAAAGTAGACTTCATCCAAAAGAAAAATTCCTACTCTTCAAAAGATGCTGCTAAGAAAATGAAAGGAAAAAAAAGCATCAGACATATATAGATTGGGAGAAAATATTTGTAAACTGCTCATCTGATAAAGGATTAACCAGAGTATATAAATAAGAACAGTCAATTTTTTTTTTTTTTTGGTCTTTTTGAGACAGGGTCTCTCTATGCAGTTCAGGCTGGCCTTGAGCTCCCTTTGTAGCCCAGGCTGGCCTTGAACTCACAACAATCCTCCTGCCTCAGCCTCCTGAGTGCTGGGATTGCAGGTGTGCGCCACCACGCCTGGTAGAAAAGCCAATTTTAAAAATGGGCAAAGGGTGGGATGTAGCTCCACAGTTCCAAGACAAAGTGTTTGCCTACCATGTGCAAGGCTCTGGGGTTGAGTAACAGCACAATATCTGAATAAATACTTCACCAAAAAAGATATACAGATGACAAGTACATTCCAACAGTGGCTGCTTGTGAGTTGTCCTTTGCAGAATTACTTTTCCTCCCTTTGCTTAGCATTCTACATTCTAAAGAAAAGCTACACCTAAATGATTAAGATGATTATATCAGAAAATGTAAGATGAAGTTTAACTTGTAGCAAGGTAACATTTGTCTAAAGAATAGGAACTACCGGCAGAAAGTTGAGGTCCATTGCAAAGTTCTGGCCAGAGAAAGAGACCCCTCCCCTGCGCGACAAAGACCTCTACTCAGTACAGAGCCGTCCTGCCCTCCGTCCCACACTGCCTCCCTTCTCTCACCATACAAGCCCTTGCATGTTCCTGAGGTCCCGAGATAGTATTTTGTCTCAGAGATGATAGCACTTCCTCACCCATCCTTAGGGTGCTGGCCCTTGAATAAACCCATTGGCTTTTAAGCAAGAAGCAGACAAATCTTGAAGTAGTGTAACATGAAAAGTTATTCAAAATCATCACTCATTAGGGATATGAAAACTAAAGCCATGATTAGATACTACTAAATACCTATGCAAATGATACAGATAAAAACCTTACAAAGCCAGGTATAGAGGTACAAGCCTGTAATCCTAGCTATTTAGGTGGCTGAGGCAGAAGAGTTACAAATTGGAGGCCAGCCTGGGAAATTTAACAAGACCCTGTACCAAAATGAAAAAAAAAAAGGCGCTGGGGATATAGCTCAGTAGTCGAGTATCTGCCCAGCATGCGTGATGTTGGATCCCCAGTGCTGCAAAAGGGAAAAGGAAAAAATAAAACTGACAATACCAAATGCTGCTGAGTACACAGCTACAGAAACTGATGCACCACTCATGAGACTGCAGAATGGTCCTAATGCTGTGGAAGAACCATCACACGACCAAGTGATCCCACTCCCAGATACTTCTCTCAGAGAATAAAGATCTATGTCCATGTGAAAGTCTGTATGTGAATGTTTATAGCAGTTTTATTCATAATTGTTCAGCCTGGAAACTAAAATGTACATAGATAAACTGTGGCATATCCATACAGTGGAATATAACTGAGCAAAACATATTGTATAGTATGTATTATATAGATGTATCCATTCACCGCATAGATGAATTCCAAAAGCATTACCTAAGTGAAAGCCACCTCAGAAACTTACGTGTTGCATGATTCTGCTTGTGTAACATTCTGGAACAGACAAAATTATAGAGACAAAAAGCAGGGAGGGACTGGGTGGAGGAGAAGGTGTTGGCTACAGATGCACAAGGGAATATTTTGGAGCGACAGAAATATTGCATGCTTTGATGTGATGGTGATTAAACATCTATATAAAGATCGCCAAAATGCATCCATACCTAAGAAGGATGAATTCTACTGTATGTCAATTTTGTTTCCATAAACTGGAGAAAAATAAAGGTTGTGACTGATCAAGCCATGAATTCAATAGTGAGCTGTGACCATGAGACTTTAGTTGTGTATATGGGTGTGCATGAACTGGAGAGTGAAAAAAGTGTATCTTCGCACTGTAGGCTGTGATTGCAGAGGACGGAAAAAATACTCTACTCTCAATGCTAGATAATTGGATCTATAAAATAATCTGATAGTAGATGAACAAGAGAAAAAAAATTTTAATTACGAACATATGCACAAGAGTCCCACAAAATAGGAGAGGGGAAGAGGGTCCACGACTGAGTCCTACATAGTACTCAGCACGGGAAAATATGGGCTTTGGATTTCTGGGGGATGAGTGGCCTCCCAGTTGTAGAAGAGAATTATAAGAGTAAATGTATTGTTGTACAGATAAAACCTCTCTGGTAATGAAAGTTGGCTAAGACCAGCCTGGGAGCTGGGTGTGGTGGTGCATGCCTGTAATCCTAGCACTGGGGAGGCTGAGGCAGGAGAATTGCAGGAGGATCATTCCTAATTTGAGGTCAGCCTGGGCTACAAAGTGAGTTTAAAAGTAGTCTGAACTGCATAGTGAGACCCTGTTTCAAAAAGACCCAAAAAAAAGAGCAGCCTGGAAGGGGTGACAATGTCTTGAGTGTGGCATCCTTTACTCTCTTTAGTGATTCAGTTTATCTTCCCTGGCTGATGAGATTCCTGGGTCCAGGGACTCAGGATAATTCTGTTTTCAGTCAGATGCGGGAACTTCAGAGAAAGCCCCTCCCTGCCCTTCCAAAAGCAAATGGTCAGAGACCTTGGTCCCCTGCCTTCCATACTGGGGAATGAAACCAGGGCCTTCATGCTCGGGCTACACTTCCAGACCTTTTTACTTTTGTATTTTAAGACAGGGTCTCGCTGAGTTGCTGTCTCAGTACACACATTTACCGCCAGCACACTATGTGCTGGTGTCACTGAAGGAGGGGCTGTGTGCTACTGTGACATAATAAATTCTGTATACATTTTGGTCTTTGCCTCAGCTTTTAGCTAGGGTTCCTACAACTCCTCTATTTTCTTTTTTTTTTTTTTTTTTTGCGGTACTGGGGATCAAACTCAGGACCCTGCGCTTGCTAAGCAAGCGCTTATTCCACTGAGCTATATTCCCAGCCCCTAACTCCTCTATTTTCATAAGTGATAAAAACCACAGAAGCTTCTTTTGTTAATAATGTTTTGTCCAAAGTTCCAGAAATAAAAGTGAAAGAAGCATTTTTTTTTTTTTTTTGAGACAGGGCCTCACTATATAGTCCAGGATAGCCTTGAACTTCCTTTGTAGCCAGGTTGGCCTCAAACTCGTGGCAATCCTCCTGCCTCAGCCTCCTGAGTGGTGGGATTATAGGCCTGTCTTGGTTACTTTTCTCTCGTTGCTGAGACAAAATACCCCACGCCCCAAATGAAGGAAGGAAAGGTTTATTTAGCTTACAGTTCGTGGAGGTGTCAGTCCATGCTCGGCTGGTTCTGAGGCAGCATGGCACATGGCAGAGGGCAAACTGTTCATGGCTGCAGTGCACAGCAAAACAACCAGCAAAAGGGAGCGAATGGCTGCAAGCAGCCTCCTTTTCTCCCCTACATTGTAAACAGTCGGGTTACCCCCATCCAGGGGGCGTGAACCTCTCACACAATCTCCATGCCCTCCTCTTCCACAGGCTCAGGATGTATACAAAGTAAGCACCCTAGCTTCCTCCTGAGTCACTCAGCTAAACCTCTAGATTCCCCAAGTTGACACAATGTATCAGCCATAACATTCCCTCCCTTGTCAACTTGGCAATCAGACACATTTCCTTAAACCAGTTTCCAGATATAAAGACATGCTTATATTAGAACCGTAACATTTTGCCCCCATACAAATGGTCTTTGCCATTAAACACATTTTAAATCATCCTGCTGGGCTCTTTTCCCTTGATTGTCAATATAAATCTGGCTAAAAGCCCCTAACAAGAGCCATGCCACTGCCCCAACATTCGACTGCCTTGAAATTTCTTTTGCCAGATTAATCAGTTTGCTGCTGCCCTTAATGTCAGTCTTAGGCAAAGTCTCCAGACACAAGCAAAATGCAGACAAAGTTTCTGCCAAGCGCCATAACATACATCCTCTGGAGTCCAACAACCAATGCAATCCTTTCCAACAGAAACCTTCCAAACCTGGTCTTTACTGACAGGATTTCTATTGGCCTTTTGGTCTTCTGAACTCTGACCAGAATCTCCCATACAGAATAGCTGAAGGCGTTCCAGCGCACCTCTTTCAGGCGACATCTCCAAACCTTTCCGAACTCTTCCCACAAGCCATTTCCAAAGGTTCTTGAACCACATAGTCAGGTATAGTCACAGCAACGACCCCACTCCACTGGTACCAAATTCTGTCTTGGTTACTTTTCTCTCATTGCTGAGACAAAATACCCCACGGCCAAAATGAAGGAAGGAAAGGTTTATTTAGCTTACAGTTCGTGGAGGTCTCAGTCCATACTTGGCTGGTTCTGAGGCAGCATGGCACATGGCAGAGGACAAACTGTTCATGGCAGCAGAGCACAGCAAAACAACCAGCAAAAGGGAGCGAATGGCTGCAAGCAGCCTCCTTTTCTCCCCTACATTGTAAACAGCCTACCCCCACCCAGGGGGCATGAACCTCTCACACAGCCTCCATGCCCTCCTCTTCCACAGGCTCAGGATGTATACAAAGTAAGCACCCCAGCTTCCTCCTGAGTCATTTAGCTAAACTTCTAGATTCCCCAAGTTGACACAATGTATCAACCATAACAAGGCCTAAGCCACTAACTAGAAGCATCTTTTGTGATTTATAACAAATTCTGTCCTGCCTGAGTTTGTTAAAGAGGTGACTGTTGGAAATTTCTTAAGGGTAGGAGTTTCACTCCTCACCTCCAAGGAGGGGAAGGAAGTGAGAGGGCCTTCATCACTGAGGACCAGCTGAGCAAGTCAATGACATCTACATAAAGAAGCCTCTGTAAAAACCCAAAAGGAGAGGCTTTGGGGATCTTCTAAACTGGTAAACACATGGAGCGTTTGGGAGGGTGTTGTACCCAGAGGCATGAAAGCTTGTGTCCCTTTCCACACCTTGCCTTATGCAGTTCTCCTGAGTTGAATCCTTCCTAATCCACTAGAAATCTATGGAGTAAACTTTTCCTGAGTTCCATGGGGCTGTTTCTATTGACCATGGAGCCTAAGGTGGGGGTACCAGGAGCCTCAGACTTATAGCCAGAAGGTCAGAGCACAGGTGTTAGCCAAGCCTTGCACTTGTCTGAAGTGGTGGCAGTCTCAGAAAACTGAGCCCTTGACTGGTGGGGTCTCTGCTAACTCCAGAATCAGTAGCTGTTGGGGAAAGCTCTCCCCATTAGGCTCTGGTCTGAGAAAAGAAATTAATTTTGGGGGCTGAGGGCGTAGCTCAATGGTAGAGCCTTTGCCAGCACATGTGATACCCTGGGTTCCATCCCCAGCAGTGGGAAAAAAATTTTTCTTTCTTCAAGTTGTGAAGAAGGGAATGATACCTCTTGAGCCTTTTACTACATGTAGGGCCTTTATTCTCATCAGTTTGTTTGGTTTTTTGTATGTGTGTTCTTTTTAATTGAAGGAATGAATTTAAGCACAAAAAATGCATTATTTTAAATGTGTTAAATATATTTAGCTATGTTAGTTTACAGCAGTAAAACTACTACCCACAAGGTACTAACCACTGATCTTACATTTGAATACCATTAAGGTCTTTTAAATTGCAAGGATAAAGAAAAACTTTCACAAATATCCAAGAATAAAAGCAGGATGACTACAAGGGGCAAAAGTCAAGATAACCTCAGATTTTTCTCTTGTAGTTCTAAATGCTAGAAGACAATGGAACCATACCTATAGGGTTTTAAGAGAAAATAATTTTGAACCAAGAATTACATACCCTGCCAAGTTATTATGTCACATGAAGCCAACTGGAAGACATTCTCAAATATCCAGGGGTTATGAAAATTTATCAACCAAGCATCTTCTCTGAAAAATTTCCTGAATTATTTACTGCAACCAACAGAGAACATGAATTAAAAATAACTACAAAGTAGGGAGGCAACTGTATGAAAGATGGTATGCATTAGAACTAGTTAAGAAGCATCAAGTCTGTAACTGTTCTTTAGATCCTTACAATGGAGGCTATTACTTTCTCTTACATGGCAGATGAGGAAACTTACAAAGCTATCACAGCCTCAAAAAGTTCAGGACTTCTTGACAGCCTTCAAACACTGCTCTGCAGCTCCCTCCGTAAGACAAAAGCTACCTTCTGCTGAGCACCATGTAATACCCAGTAGCATTTTACTTTTAAATTTTTGATGCTGGCATTTGAACCTAGGACCTCATGCAGGTATGCTCTCTACCATTACCTTCTCTACCAATATTCTCTATTCAGACTATTTATTGATTTATTTCAGCATTGGGGATCAAACTTAGGATCTCATGCTTTTTAGACAAACTTACTACCACCGAGCTAAAACTCCCTAGCCTACTTCTAATAAAAATGTATGAAAAATTATAGGCAATGATTCTATTGTGCTAAATACTTTCCATGGATCGTCTCAATATTTTCATAATCATGCTCTGAGATGGGTACTGGTGGGGTCTAGACATACCACTCAAAACTGTTTGCAAGAGACTAAAAAAATGCTACCTCCTCTTTGGCATGTTGCTTATTTTGAGCTGGTTATTTTGAGAAACTGTAGATCCTGGAACAGTTCTGAAAAGCTACCCTTTCCTAAAGGAAATTTCCATCTTTTTACATAAGGGAAACTTTCTGTAGTAAAGTTATCTGTACCAAGAAGGGAGCTACTTTGAGACAACTTTTACAATTCGAGAGACTTTACCTGTGTAATACCTGTTTAGTCCAACACATTTTCCTCCCTCATCCTCCCACCACCCCAGAACCTCCCCAAATCCTCTTCCTGTTGCTCATTGCTGTATACAACTGTCTTGGCCTTTCTTTGAGTCTCTTATCTGTGAAACTTTCAAGTTTGTATTTATGTAACTTAAGATGGGTTTCTCCTATTTATCTGTTTAATTTGCAGCCCAAGCAACCTAGTTAAAGAAGCCATTATTTTCCTCCCCTACAGTGCTTTATCACCACCATTCTGCAGAACAGGAAGCTGAGACTCAGAAAAGGTACTGAAGGTTCCATACTAAGTCAGTGGAGGAGCTGGGCTGAGCCCAGGTCTTGAATACAACATATCTGCTCATTTCCAGCCACAGGACCCCGATGTGAAATGTAAGGCATGCACACATCCTTTATTCTCTTTTCAGACCTGACTGGGGTCATTACCGGAAGACAGGACCCCAGCATGGCCTACAGCCCTCCACAGCTGGCACTGGGTAACTCCGCTAAGCAAGCTAAATATTTTTATCTCAACAGCAATCCATGATGTCTAAATGATTAAGCAGCAAAACACAGAAAAACAGGTTTCTGAAAGCCAGATTGGAAAAAGTGAATGGGAACGCAAACTGAACCAGGAAGCGTAAGTTAAAAAGAAACTTCGACAGTGTGTGTGAATGAACAATTTTTCTAAAGTAGGAGACTTTCCAAGAGGTAAATCTAAAAAAAAAAAAAAAAAAAAAAAAAACAAGAGGTAAATCTACAGTTCCAGTCTGTCTCTCGACTTGAAAAGAAGCAGGAAAAAGATCAACTCCATCTGCCTCCCTGAGAAAACCACAGGTGTCAGAGCAGGAAGTTACAGAGCAGGATTCCTCAGACCACCTGATTGCGCAGGGGCATGGGGGTCTGCGTCTGGGGTTGTGGCTCCAATGAGAGGGTGCAAAGGGGCAATTTCAGTCTACAGCTTGAAAATCACCATCTGCAACCTCTACTTGTGACAAGGAAAATAGAAATCTTTGAGAGGAGCTGTCCTATACAGAAAGGCAGCCAAAATATTGTGCCAGAGATTCTGACTTTAAGATTATGCCCTGGCACCCTCAGTTCCTGCAGGCCTCACAAGGCAAACAGCTAGTACTTATTCATTAAGTACCTACCCTGTAGCAAGACTGGTGCTAAGAGCCTTCTGTGTACAGTAGCTCTTCTCATCTACGTAACACTACTACAAGGAAAAATGCGTTACTGCCACTTTACAAAGCAGAAAGTGAGGCTCCGAGAGGTTAGGTAACTTATCCAAGTAAGGACAAAGTAAGGGCATTGCCAAGATGAAGCTGAGGCCTACCTGACTGCGAAGTCTACACTCTGAACAATTCCTCTTAGGCACTGCGCAGCCAAAGCCCTTGGAAATGGGACCTCACCTGTCCCCTCCTACCTCTTCCCAGGTGCTCTCACACCTGCCATCTCATGTTGACTCTGACCTACACAAAGGCCAAAGGGCAGAGAATCATTTCCTGAGTGCCTGCCACAGGCCCAGCGCATTTTCCCGTATATTATTTAATGAAATGACAGCCTGATGCTGAGATAGGTATGAGTATCACCCCAGTTCATAGGATTATAGAATTGAAGTCCAGAGTAGTGAAGGCAGCTGCTTAAGATCACAGAGCTAAGGTACCAGAGGCCAGAATTTCAAGTCAAATCTCTCCGAAGCCTATGCATCAATAAGTAACACAAACTATACTAAGAAGCATATATAAAATTTAAAGAGATCTGTGATGCTTTTGAGAGGAAGGTGTAAGACACTAAACCTGTTCTCAAAGTCCTCCTGCCTCAGCTCCTCGGTGGTGGGGTTATAGGCATGTGCTGCCATGCCTGACTTAAACCTTACCGAAAGATTTAAAAAGTTACAATCTTGAAGAATTGATGAGTGATGACCCAATAGGATATCTGAAAAAGAGTCAATAGTTTAGTGCAATGTATTAAAGCAGATTCAAGCTGTAGTATTAAAATAATGAAAAGAAGAAGGAATTTTATAACACATGTATTGAAGAGACTAATAGTTTTTTTATAAAAGTAAATTAGCTGGGTGTGCTGTCATACACCTGTAATCCCAGTATTCAGGAGACTGAGGCACAAGGATCATCATGAGTTTTAGGTCAGCCTGGGCTACACAGTGAGTTAGAGACCAGCCTAAACTACATAGTAAGAGCCGGTCTCAAAGAAAAAAAAAAGTAAATTATATATTAATTTTACATCCCTGGGACCCAGGGAGGACAGACCACATTATCTTTATTTCACAGACAATCTGAATCAGACCCAGAAAGGGTAAGTGAGCGCTTCACCCAGGGCCTCATCACCTGAGAGTCAAGGCTTGTGGGAGGTTCCAGGTGCAGGCACCTTTTGGAAAACAAATCTTCTGGGGGCCACCTGGTCTTCTCCAATCTAAGTCTTTAGCAGGAAGCTCAGCTTAGCCACAGTGACCCCACCGACAGCCTGTACACTCACAGAGCCCTGGCACAAGCATGGGCTCTTTCTGTACAGTTTCCTTTTGTCCTACATTTCAGGCCACTTCCATAATATACTGCCTTACCTCTAGAACAAAGCTACTTCCTGTACAGTCTACCCCTTTTGTATTATCCAGGAAGACAAGCTCTCATGACAGCTGTAAACCAACCCAGTGATGGGGATTTATTTTCTCTCATTTGTGATGACCCTAGAAATGATACCCAGTAGCATGAGCGTATCTTTCCCTGGATTTGGTTTCTAAATATCAACTCCAAAAGGAAGCCAGGGATTCTGGAGAAACTGATGATTCCAGGAGGGCCCAGGAACTTGCTAGATACCAAAGAAGCAATCAATGACTACGAAGTCATGTCAAAAGAATGTAAGAGTTGGCCTGAAGGCCAAATTTAGGCATATTTGAGTATCAAAATGAATAATAATGAGGCTGGGGATGTAGCTCAGTGGCAGAGCACTTGCCCAGCATGTGTGAAGCCCTGGATTCAAACTCCAGGACTGGAAAAAAAAAGACAATTAAAAATAATCAGTGGCCCATAATGTTATTGAAAAAGAAAGAAGGGGGGGGATAGAGACAGAGAAAAAAAGTACTCTATTGAAAAAAAAAAGAGTACCAAGCAATAAATATAGGAGGAACAGCAGAATTAGAAAACTACCATTATTATAACCCTCAATGTTGCATAGTAACTCAACCCAAGATCACCTGTGGATGCAGTGTGGGAGGTAATCGAAAATACACAATTCTCATACTTGCAAAGAATAATTCCAGACTTACTAGGAAATTTTACTTTTACAGTGAAGACATCAAGATGTCACAGTTTTTACTCATTCATTTAGGTACTGGGGGTTGAACTTAGGGCCTTTGCACCTAGCAATAAAACCTGAGCATTTTTGAAATTTTTGAGACAGGGTCTTACTAGTAATTGCGTAGGTTAAGCTCAGACTTGCAATTTTCCCTCAGTCTCCTGGAGTGCTGGGATTATAGGTGTGCACCACTCCCTCCAGATAGCTTGTTATAATTTTAACAAATAATCAATTCTGGCATTCACGGACAGTAGACCCTGGTAATGATATGCCTTCTGATGTGATGCAATCATAAGTACACTTTATTGGGGGAAAAACCCAAAGAAACAAAATAGGCTGAATCTAACACTGTCGAAGCATCAGATATACTTGCATAGGTGGAGGGGCTCTATTTAGCCTGAATGAGTTGTTCAGAGATATAATCAAACACAATGTAAGTCTTACCTGGATATGATTTTAAAACCCACAAACTATAAAAGATATTTTTGGGTAGTGGGAAACATTTTAGTATCAACTGCTTATTAAGTAATACTAACTGGGCTGGGGATCTAGCTCAGCAGCATAATTGCCTGCCTGGCAAGTGGAAGGTCCTGAGTTCGATTTCTGATACCAAAAATCCCAAAAAACCAAAGTAATACTAATGAGTTCTTGCTGCATTTCTGAGGTGAAGTAACAGTACTGGTTACACAGGAGAATGTCATTATTAAGATACAGATGTATACTGGTGGTATACTGAAGACTTCAGGGCTTCACTGTCAAGATACCAGTACCTTACCTTACTTTTTTGGGGGGGAACAAGGTCTTACCCAGGTTGATCTAGAACTCCTGGGCTCAAGAGATCCTCCTGACCCAGCCTCCTGAGCAGCTGGGAATAGACATGCACCACTACGCTTGGCTTTACTTTTAAAACTATCTTTATTTTCAAAGAAAGAGGGAAGGGAAGGATATTTCCTTCACAGAACCATAAAGTTCTAGCGGAGTGGCAGAACCCAATAAATTTCCCGACTTAGTAAGTCACAGATTTGTTGTTATAATGCTACTCATAAGTATTAACAGCTCATAATTTTCTTCCCCAAATGCTGCTGCACTTTGCAGGACGAGGAAGCCAACCAGGGCAAAGCTAAAATGGCCCAGAGTTGGAGGAATTTTAGAATTTGAAGCCAGGTGGTGTCTCTAGATTGATTCACCACACACAGCAAGCACACTGGTTAGCCTGCCTGCTTTCCATGCTGGGATCCACACTGAGAGAAGATGGCTGTGTGGGCCTTGTTTCTTTAGCTTTACGGGGTACAGGACAGTGCGTGGTCTTGGCCTGAGCCAGCTTTAGAACCAGGAGCTGCCACTTACTAGCTGTCTGGCCCCAGGCCAATTCCTGGGCAGACCATCATGATTGAAACAGCAACACCACCTGTTTAGTGAGCACTTACTATTGTGTTAGCTACTTTAACCATGTTAATCTCACAGATGAAGTAGATACTATTCTACCCCTATTTTATAGACCAGTCACGCCAGGCCCACTCCTGCCTCTGCAATCTGACCTCTGCTGGCATCTCTGCCAGGGCGGTGAAGGAAAATTCATTCATCTGCCAGGCCTCTCAGTTAGAATGCACCCTTCCCAATTGGGTTTCCGAGCATTTCATCCTTACTTCTTACCACAGCCAGCCGGCCTTCCTGTCAGGGCCAGGCAGGAGGCTATCCCCAGAAACTGGGGAAGGGAAATTTCTTCCTATTCGGTCAGATCCATTTTCACCCACCCCAGACGGACTGTCATCTACTATTGGGGAGATTTGTCATTCTCTCTTAGGTTCTTAAAACTTTTTATTTTCAAATACTGTCATGAATTTTCAGCTTGGAGCCCAAGGCATGGTGTCAGGCCCAGGTGATCACCTGGAAGTAACCGAGTTTCCACCGTGTAAGGGAAAGCACAGAGCATGAGCAGGTAAATTTCAAGGATGATGCCCAGCTCAGAGTGAAACATGTGTCTGTCAAGAACTTGGAGGCTTCCTCACCTTATTCAGTTAGCCCGATAGGAAATGAACTTGGTTCCAGCTCTGGGGACTAGGTATAGGCACTTTCACCTGCCGGTGGCCAACAGCTGTATCTCTAGTACTATATTGCACAGTTCCTATCCTTAAGAAGGACATTCCATCACCCCACAACCATCAGTGCAGGAAAGAATCTAGGTGTTTCCTAGATTCAGCTGACACAAGGGACCCTGGAGTGAGCAGCCCATTAGGACACAAGAAGCAAGCCCACTGACTGTTCTTTTTTTTTTTTTTTTTTTTTCGGTCTTTTGAGGCAGGGTCTTGCTATGCAGTTCAGAATGGCCTTGAGCTCACTTTGTAGCCCGGGCTGGTCTGTAACTCACAACTGTTCTCCCGCCCCAGCCTCTTGAGTGCTGGGATTACAGGCGTGCGCCACCAAGCCCGGCTCCTACTGACTTTTCTATGCACACAGCAAGAGTATCTTTCACCTGATGCAGACTGCCATCCTCTATTCTAGAATTTTGCTTCCTTCTCTTAGCTTACTCTCGGTTTCATCTTGTGATGTTCCTCAGGTACAAGCACCTCATTGGAGCCATTCTCTTCCTGTCTTTCCTGGTCTTTCCAACAATTATACACAAGAGCTTTCAAATACTCCTTTTATGCTCACAATACCACAGAAGGGTTGCCTTACAGCATGGTGTTCAGAAGAGTGGAGGGAAATGGTCCTTCTGTACAACCCACAAAGGGCAGGACACCCATTCTTTTTGTTCTGCTCTTTTTGAGAGAGCCTCACTATGTAGCCCAGGCTGGCCTCAAACTCGAGATCCTCCTGCCTCAGCTGGGAAGACGGGCACGCACCACCACGCCCAGTAAGGCATCCACACTTTTGTTCTTTCCTGCCTCTCCAGATTAACCTCTGCCTCCCTAGAGTTCAGGAAAAAAGCAGGGTCTTTGAAGCACAGAGTTCTGCGTGGTGTGGGACATTCACTTCACTTCTCCCCAGCGTTCCTCACCTGTAAACAGATACGGTGACGCCTTTACTTTATGGGGTGTGAGAGATGAATGAGATCATGTGTATGACGCACGGAGCTCAAGGGATGGCCTCTTTATTTCTAGTAACAAGAACAGCGCTCTGTGCAGCCACAGGCTTCTGCCCACAGCGCGACAGCGCTGCGCGCCATGGGCTCTCCAGAGCGAGGCGAGGTCCCTCTCATCCTCGGGTCCCCCTCCTTCCTTCCCCAAGCCCCTCCATCCAGTCCGACCCAGGCTAAGCCTCCTCAGTTTGGAACACCCACCAGCCTGATCCCAGTCTTCTCATCCTGACGCGCCCTTTCTTACCTAGAGGACTCGCCCCTCCTCGCCCCACCCGCCAGGCTCAGCCCACAGTCCTGATCCTCAGGATCCGGGATTTTCCCACTGCATCCGTCCGGCTCCTCCCACCAGCCCCGCCCCTCCTTTACGCCTCGCCCTCCTCTAACTCCCCACTCTTCGAGACTCACCCCCTCCCCCGCAGCCACAGGCGTGGCCATCCCCACTTCGCAGATGAGAATGGCAAGGCTAGGGTAGATGACCTTTCACGTTAAGACAGATGCCCCGATGGGCCCGAGTTCCCTTACCAATAGGTCTTGAGAGCCCCCGCTCGCCCCGCTCCCGCCCCAGGTCGCGCCTCACCCACCTCCTGCCCTCGCTCTGCAACCTCCCCTTCGCTGACGGCCAGCGCAGCTTTGTGAGGGGCGGAGGACCGAGGCCCAGCCCAGGGGCGTGGTGGCCCGGGGCCCACGCGCTGCATTCTGGGACTTGTAGTTCTCCAGGAGCTTCACGCAGCTTGGCGCGCCGAAGGCAAACCCCATTTCCCAGGAAGCATTGCGAAGGGCGCCTGGCTCCCGCCCCGCCCCCTCCGGGGCGCAGGCCAGCTGGTCTTAAAGGGGACGCGATCCGAGTGAAGGCTCACGGGTGGCCCCTGCTCCAGCTCCGCCCAGTTTCCCCGCACCGCGTCCCTCCCTCTCCCCCGCCCCCCAGCTTAGTCCCGCAGTCCTGCAGCCCAGCCGCAGAATCGGGATCCTAGGGTTTATACAGGGTTGTGCAGAGCAGGGTGGAAAGATTGGACTTTGCAGTAGAAGCAGCATCCCTGTAGTCTGGGACCTGGTGGAGAGCGACCCCACCCTGGGGGGAACTGTGGACCCGCCCTGACCTAGCCCGGCCCAGCCTAGTTCTGCTGGGCCTGAGCGCCCCGCCCAGGAGCCGGCTCTGAAGTAGGGACCACTGAGGTCTGAGAGGTAAGGGGGTTGGGGGTGTGGGTAAAGGTCGGGTGGGTGACTGCACTTTGGCTTTTTAAGAATCCCAGGCTTGCCTGTAGGGCTCTAAAGTCAGGGGCTGGGAGGCAGGAGGTCTGAAGGCACCTTGGGCACTGCTGTGTGACCTTGGGTGAGTAGCTGCCCCTCTCTGGGCCTCAGCCTTCTTTATCAATTGTATATGTATACCTCCTTGAGTACTGAGCTCACAGCCAGCACTTGGGGGAGGGGTGGTAAGGCTGGGCTGGGTACAGGAGGGAGGAGTCGGCCTGAGATACAAACTGCAGGACTACCAGAAGGCCCCCCCCCCAGGAATAGGCTTGTGCCATTCTCCACATCCTGGGCTTGGGGTACTTGTGGAAGCTTTTGCAAATTGGAGACCTGATGGATGAGCTTGGTGCCTCCCTTTTTAGAAAGCCTGGGGTAGAGGTTGGGGTTCAGCCAGCAGAGGTTTAAGGGCGGCCCCGCAGGGGTGGTAGGTACCTGAGGACAGAACAGCTTCCTATACCTCTCTCCTCTTCAGTTATAAATACTTCCTTTCCCCAGTAAAACCCTTTTCTTTCTTTCCAGGAGGCAGTTTGGTGGCCTAGACAAGGGCCTCCTAGAGTAGGGTGAAGGGTGTCTTTCCAGGGCTGCCTTGGCTAAAAGAAGTTCAGTTAAAAATACTATACAGAAAGGCCAGGCGCAGTGACGCATGCTTGTAATCCCATCTTGTGGTCCCAGCACTGGGGAAGCTGAGGCAAGAGGATTGTCTGTGCTATGTAGCAAGTTTGAGTTCTGCCTGAGCTACAAAGACCCTGTGTCAATACAAAAAAAGACAAACAAAAAACCCAAACACCCAAGAAATAGTAACGCTGTGGAGGGGAACTGCTGCCAGAGCTCCGAGAGGCCCGGGAAAAGGGGTGTTTTCTGGTGAGAGGGACAGCCCGGTGCCCTCAGGTATCCATGGGACCCAGGGGAGTCAGAGGAGAGAGGCTGGGTGCAAGGGTCTGAGAGGTGCTGAGCAAGGGCCAGGGTGGCTGCTGGGTCCTAGGGAGCCAGAGCATCCGGGACCTTTGCAAAGACCTCTCCCTTTTGGGAAATGGTGGGAAAATCTGAAAGGTTAACCAGGATTGGTTGTTCGTTTGTTTTCTTTTTTTTCCCCCCTACATTTGTTGTTTGAATCATTTCTAGGATAGCTGTGCTTCTTAGTCCCATGCAGTGACCCTTGTAGGACCTTTCTCGGCTGATATTTCAGATTCTCAGGGTCATGGATACACAAGGCCAGGCCTGGGCAGGGGAGAGGGTGGTGACTGGACCCAGGGGCAGGCCTGTCTCCAGAATGGACTTTCCTGGTAACATCTTACTGTCGCATCTCCTTAGTCAACTGACATTTTTGTAGACATCTCTGTGCTTGGTCTGCCCTGGGCACTGGGCACAGAGAGGGTGATTAGACCTACTCCATTCCAGCCTAGTGGGAGAGATAGGCATGGGGTCATCATGTTGCAGAGGGATGAAAGAAGCTAAGAGGGCCTCGGAGGCCAGAGCTTGGAGACCTGAGTTGTGGAGGAATAAGGACAGGCCTTCAAGAGGAAGGCTGTGTGAGCTGGACCTTGCAGGGTGAGGCAGAAGCCCTTCCCAGCAGGGCCTCAGGGAAAAGTCCTCTGTCCAAATTCCCCACTGACCACCACCACCTGTACCCCGCCCCTGCCCGTGCCCCACATCACCTTAGTGTCAGACACAGCGCCTGAAAGTCAGGTCAGGAGTTGGGCTCTCACGCTGAAGGGGCGGGGCAGCCTTGGAAGTCCAAGCCAGGCTGGTGGATGGAGCTTGTCGGGTAATAAGAATGATCTGATGGTGGTGCCTGAAGGGTTGGAGAGATCATGGGGGGTGATGAGGGCTGAGCTGGGACCAGGCATGGAGGGGCAGTGGAGCTTTGGAGTTGTAAACACACACACACACACACACACACACACGGTGCTTTGGGAGTGATGTAGATGAATCAGGCTCCACCATGAGGAACGGGAATCTGTCCACACACGCAGAACACCAACGGTCAGGGCTGGGCAGGTGTTATCCTCCGTTCTGGAGTCTGGAAGCTCAAAGAGGTGGCTGTGGCCTCCACAGGGGGTAGTAGGGCAGCTGTATTCAAAGCTTGAGCTCTGTTTGCTTCTAGGACACTTGCCCCTGTAGGAGGATGGTGGAAGGAGGCAGCTAGGGGATTGGTTAGGAGGCCGCTGCAGGAAGTAAAGAGCTGGCCCTGGGTGGGGCTGCAGCCTGATGGAACCCTGAGGGTGGCGAGGCCCCAGGAAGGAGACCCGTGTAGACTCAGGTAGACTGGCATCAGTGCACATCTTGTCTCCTTCCCGTCTCATCCCTCGGTGCCAAATGGCCCAGGAGCCTCAGGACTGCCCCAGCCCTCATTTTTTGACTACTGTGTCCCAGCTGTGTGAGTGGCAGGCCCAGAACTGCCCCCATTTTCCAAGAGAGAAGGTTGAGGAGCCAAGTGGGCTCTCACCCAAGGTCACCTGGTGACTCTGAAGCCAAGGATCTGAATTTCAAGCTTTGAATGAGCGCTGTTGTGAGGGGGAGGGCCGCTGTTTGCAGCTGCGTTTGGCGTGGGGCAGCTTTCTCCTGGGTCAGAGCCAGCATGGACAGACTGTCTCCATCCGGGGCCTAGTGGGTTAATCCAGCCTCCCATGAGGAATGCCGGGGCCTGCTGCTTCCTCCACGAGAGCACAGGTTCTAATCCTGCACTGCCTGTTGAGGCCCTGGGCCTCTCCTTCCCTGAGCCTCAGCTGCCCTGTCTGTGCCAAAGGGACAGCGATCTTGTCCTGCTTTGTTTCTCTGGCCTGAGGTATGGTTAGGTGAGGCTGAAGCCTCGTCTGAAAGGTTTTGCATGAGTGCGTTCAAGGTAATGTTGAGTGGGCTTGTTGGTGACCATGGTGACAGCTGCCCTGACTGTCTGCGTAGGGGTGGGGGCAGGTAGGCAGGGCTTGTGTGGTGTAGCCAGGCCACTGGCTGAGCAGGGCCGCAGGGCTGGCCTTGGCGATGAGCTTTTGCTGAGTGGAGCAGCCTACCCAATGTGGGCGATAGTAGGTGGAGGGATGTGAAATTACCAGCATGTGAGCGCTCAGTTTAATCTAATACCCTTTGTCCCAATTTTACGAGAGAAGAGAGGGCCATGGATATGCCTTGCTTAAGGTCACACAGTGAATTTGACCTAAAATGCAGGGCTCTCTTGCCTGTCTGGTTTGCTTTCATCAGAGCTTTTCCTGGGCCCAGAGGTCCACTTCTGGCTGCCTGTTCTCCACACCGGATGCCAGTGTGTCATTGATTGGGGTCTCCTTAGCTGCCCGAGTATCTGGATTTCTTTTTTTTTTTTTTATTTTAGAAACATAAAAGTACAAAAACATATTGACAAACAGACACCCATTATCATAGAAAATAGTACAATCACAACTAATCTATAGACAAGGTGATATGGTCTCAACAGTAGTTGTTGCTTTATCCATTGATATCTTCGAATTGTAGATGTATGGACCCATATACAGACATGCAAATTT
>PVLD010009063.1:0-37861 GCA_004027595.1 Dinomys branickii | reverse complement strand
GTTCAAAGTTTTTTTTTTTTTTGGGGGGGCAGTACTGGGGATCGAACTCAGGACCTTGCGCTTGCTAGGCAGGCGCTTATTCCACTGAGCTATATCCCCAGCCCCTATCTGGATTTCTTGGCCAGCTGGCTTCAAAGTGTGTTAAATCCAGTAGCCTTCAGGGCAGGGGAGGCCATCCCTGGGGTCTGGAAGAGGGACTGTGTCTTGTAAGGAGGTTGGCACAACAACTGCTTTGTCACGGGCACTGCCTAAGGGGACCGGTGCTGAAGGGGGACGAGGGCTTTGTTTTTGTCTTGGCAGTGCTGGGGATGGACCCGGAGTGCGCAGCAGGCAAGTGCTCTGCCCGGGTCACATCCCAAGTGTGGGAGACTAGTTTCAAAGTCACGTTAGAGGCCTTTGGAGATCACACTCTGAACCAACGTGTTTGCCTCCCCCGCTAGACTGGATGCTACGGGAGGGACTGAGCTTGGCTTCTAAAGTGACAGGAATGGGCGTTTTCTGAGAGTGTCCGTGTGCCCGGCACCATGCTAACGGTTTTTATTTGTCCTCACAGCTCTGCAAGGTGGGAACAGAGCCTCAGGGAGCGTAAGTAACCTTTATGGTAACCAGAATGCATCCCATGTGGGCCTCCCTCAAAGACGTAAAAGGCTGACTTGAACATATTATTCTGTCTGTTTCCTGATTAGGAGCCCTGGGATCCACCTGGGCATTGAACTCTCTCTCTCTCTCTCTCTCTCTCACACACACACACACACACACAAATCAGGCAACCAAAAGATGCATTTCATGTAACAAACATAAAAACAGAAGCCAAGTGACAGAATGGAACATACAGTTAAGCAATCGATTTAAGAAATAGAGGAGCCAGGTGTGTAGCTTAGTGATAGAGCACTTGCCTGATAGGCACAAGGTCCTGGCCTTGATCCCCAGCACCACCAAACAGAAACCTACAGTGAGATACTGAGGTCACCTGAACTTTCAATTTTTGTTTTTTTTGAGTGAGAGTCTCATTCTGTACTGCAGGCTGGTCTTGAACTCAGTTTATGTAGTCCAGGCTGACTTCCAACTCACCACAATCCTCCTGCCTCAGGCTCCTAAATGCTGGGATTATAGGCATGTGCCATCCCGCCTGGCTCCTGAGGGCACCTGAACTTTTAACAAGTGCCCAGGTGATTCTGAGGCAGCCAGGTCAGCATTTGGGCACACAGATCTGTGTCATGGCTACAGCCTCTAAACAGTGAATTCTTGTGAGGCACTCACACTTGGCATGAGATGCCAGTCACAGAGAAATAGGCCCTGGTCTCTGCCTCAAGGCACTTACGGCCCCCTGAGATGCTGACACGTTTGAACTTGGCCGCAGTAAAGAACTGGGACAGACAAGAGGGCATCTCCAAGGGGCCTGACACATGGTTGGGGTCCTCAGATATCTCCGGTTGTGAATACCAGGAAGTTTCTGGTTTGTCTTCACACCAGCTGCTGGTGTGAAGTGTAAGTAGTTCCTGCTGAGCCAAAAGGGTCACCGATACGCCGAGCCTTATGTCAGGCACTGCCTAGAGTAAGAGAAGCAGCCCGCCTTGTTCCAGCTGAGGGTTGGGATAGGGACAGCAAGCTGCATCCTTGAAAAACAGCATAAGAGTCAGGAGTGAGAATAGGTCCATGTGGGGCAAAGCGGCCAGAAAAAGCCCAGGTGTAGGAGGGGCCAAGGCAGGCTCTGACGGTTCACAGGGGTAAGGTTGAGGTTACTGGACTTGTAACGGTACTCTATCTGCCCATCCGGCAAATGCCTGCTGTGTGCTAGAGGCTGCGCTCAGTGCTGGGGATCCTTTGGTGAATCCTTTATAGCATTGTGGGGAGGCTGATCCCAGTCTGGTGATGTAAGCGCTGTAAGGGAGAAAGAATGTTTTATTTTTTTTTTTTAACTAGGGGGTCAGGTGAGGCCTGTTTGAGAACGTGAGTTTCAGTTGAGTCCTGAAGTACTAACCAGGCAAGCAAGGGAGAGAAGACCCGGGCGCACAGAACACATTGAGGCCAGGTGGACGGAGCTAGTGGCTGAGGTTGGAGAAGTAGGCAGGGCCCTGGGTGTAGGGCTGGGCCGTCTGAGCAGAGGTGAGATGCCTGGCCTCCCTGGCACTAGGGGATTGCAGCTGCAATGGAGAAATGGGCTCCCGGTGGGTACAGGAATCCAGGGTAGAGGATAGACTCACCTAGGACGGGTTTTTTATTTTGTTACTGTTTTTTGTCTTTTTGAGACAGGGTTTCACTCTGCAGTTCAGAGTGGCCTTGAATTAACTTTGTAGCCCAGGCTGGCCCCAAACCCAAGCAATTCTCCTGTCTCAGCCTCCTGAGTGCTGGGATTACTGTCATGCGGCACCACACCCGGCTTTTTTTTTGAGGAGGCGGGTTTTTTTGAGGGGGCGGTACCAGGAATCAACTGGGACCTCAAGCTTGTCTGCCAGCAGGTGCTGTACCACTGAGTTATAGCCCCGCCTAGGTATTTTAGATAGGTTTTAAAAGACAGGAGTTTGCAGTGTGTGTGTGGCGGTAGCGTTAAGAGGGCCCATCACGCAAAAGGCACAGCCCACGCAAGCAACGTCTTGTAAAGGCATAGGTAATTTTGGAAAGGGGAGTGCGGCCTGAGTGCGGGCAGTACACAGTTGCACGGGAGCCAGACGCCCCTTTCTCTTCCCCGAGCCCGCTCCCGCAGCAGGCGTGGGTTTTTTTATATTTTTTTCAGTGCACCATTTCACTCCACCCTCCCCTGATTTGGCCAGCATTTTGCACAGCAGTTCTAGCCCCAGCACCTAAGTGCCCCCAGAGTGGCAAGATCGCCAGGAAGGCCTAGGGTGCGCGGGCAAAGGGGTGAGGATAGCGGAACGGGTTCACGTTGCTGTGTGAGACTGAAGGTGCTTCGCAGGAGAGCTGCGGCTCCCTGGAGTTTACTGTGAGACTCGTGCTGTACTGTACTCGAGCACCACTGCTTTGCAGCGAGGTGGGTGCCCTTACCCCATTTCACATATCAAATGGGTGTAGCCTCAGACCTCAGCACTTAGCAGAACTGGGTCCCACGCCTGCTGGACAGTGTGACCCGGTTTTCTGTTCCCCGCAGCGTGGCCGCCATGGACAAGATCCTCGAGGCCGTGGTGACTTCGTCCTACCCTGCGAGCGTGAAGCAGGGGCTAGTGCGGCGCGTGCTGGAGGCGGCCCGGCAGCCGCTGGAGCGTGAGCAGTGCCTGGCGCTTCTGGCCCTGGGCGCGCGCCTCTACATCGGAGGCGCGGACGAGCTGCCGCGACGCGTGGGCTGCCAGCTGCTGCACGTGGCCGGCCGCCACCACCCCGAGGTCTTCGCGGAGTTTTTCAGCGCGCGCCGCGTGCTGCGCCTGCTGCAGGGCGGCGCTGGGCCGCCGGGCGTGCGCGCGCTGGCCTGCGTGCAGCTGGGCCTGCAGCTGCTGCCCGAGGGGCCCGCAGCGGACGAGGTGTTTGTGTTGCTGCGGCGCGAGGTGCTGCGCACCGTGTGTGAGCGCCCGGGGCCCGCCACCTGCGCACAAGTGGCCCGGCTCCTGGCGCGGCATCCGCGCTGTGTGCCCGATGGCCCGCACCGGCTGCTTTTCTGCCAGCAGCTGGTGCGTTGCCTCGGCCGCTTCCGCTGCCCCTCAGAGGGCGAGGAGGGCGCCGTGGAGTTCCTGGAGCAGGCCCAGCAGGTGAGCGGGCTCCTGGCGCAGCTGTGGCGCACGCAGCCCGCTGCCATCCTGCCCTGTCTCAAGGAGCTCTTTGCAGTCATCTCCTGCACAGGTGCGTGTGTGACCTGGGCTGGGGAGGTGGAGACGCAGCCGGGGCAGGTGGTTGTGCTTGCGATGGGCGAACCCGCAGAATGGTGTGGCACGAGGGTGCAAGGTGCACGCACAGGTGGGGAAGTGGGAGTTAGTGCACCTGTGCCGAGTGCCTGTGTGGGTCCTGGGACTCGGAGGAGCACGCTGGCTGATGCAGCAGGGCAAGATCAGTTTGGCGAGGGAGCCGGGGCTGCTGGGAAACCAGTAGGACAGGGATCGTCAGGGCCTTTGCTTTGGGTGAGCTTAATGGAAGTGGGACTCTAGTCTGGTCTTGAGAGATCAGGAGCACCTAGCAGCAGGGGTGCTAGGGGAATGAAGGGAATGGCCCTGGCAGGGAGAGGACCTAAGGCCTTGTATACAAGGACCAGCATCCTGATACAATTAGACAACAGGTTTGCCCTTTTATTGATTTTTTTTTTTTTTTTTTGAGGCACGGTCTTGGTGTGCAGTGCTGTCTGGCCTTGAACCACTGTGTAGTCCAGGCTGGCCTTGAACTTGTGGTGCTCATCTTGAGTGCTGGACTTACAGGTGTGCACCTCCACAGTAAATTTTGCTAACTAAATGGTGCCTTCTCACCTCTAGGCCACTGTCCACTGTTTCCACTTAGTATATCCTCTTCCTGCCAGGTCCTACCTTTTCCGCTAGCTCCAGTGTTACTGTTTCTACAGAGCTGGCCATATACCCACAGTTGAAAATCAGTACTTAGTTACTTTTCTCTCCTTGCTGAGATACATACCCACCACCCAGAGTTGGAAGAGGAAAGATTTATGAGCTCAGGGTTTGTGGAGGTTTCAGTCCTTGGCTGGCTCCAAGCCGGGTGAAATGGCAGAAGGCAGCAAGAGCCAGAGTGAGAGAGAGCAACAAACCTCTTTCTATCCCTTATGTTGCATGTAGACTTGTTAGCATTGGACCATGAGCCAGTCACAAACTCTAGATTGAGCCACCTCCGAAAGCTCCCCCCGCCACGACTGCGTGAGACTTTGGGGGGACATCCAGACACAAACCATAGCAATGCTTTGGGGTGGTGCCCAGTACAGGATTGGGCTCAAAGCAGTGCCCGGAAAGGTTTGTTGAGTGAATTGAGTTCATGAGTCACACACTGTGATGCTGTAGGCTGGTGATGGCGAACATGTTAGGGACCGAGGACCCAGACTGCAGCCCGAAACCCACTTACATATCACAGAGCACCAACACTACAACTAAATCTGAATCCTGAGGTTTTAGTTTAGAAGAAAGAGCTGTTATCTGATGCTCAGCTGCTGGGGTGACTTGGCTCCCTGCATGCCTGCTGCATATGCGTGCCATAGGTTCGCTGCTACTGTAGCAGAGCTGAGGTGGCCCCCATGTGCTCTTTGAAGAGGCCCAGCTGAGCTCCTGGCAGCTTGAGGGGATGGGGGTGAGGGGAGGGCTGCCTGCCCCGCTGAGCTCAGTTTAATGCACTGTTCCAGAGGAGGAGCCCCCGTCCAGTGCCTTGGCCAGCGTGGTCCAGCACCTCCCATTGGAGCTCATGGATGGCGTGGTCCGGAATCTCAGCAATGACGACAGTGTGACCGACTCCCAGATGCTGACTGCCATCAGCAGGTGGGGGCTGCTGAGGGCTGGGGATGGGCGGGGTGGGGGCCCCTCCTTCCTCCCCCCCCCAGGAGCCCCTCCTGCTGGGTAGGGTTGCTGGGCTTGTTCTGTGAATCTGTTCAGGAGGCCCTGCTCTGTTCTTGGCCCGGGGCCACTTATGGGGAACACAGAGCCCCGCCCTAGGACCAGCCATGTGACTCTGGAAGTACAAGTGAATTCTCAGACTGTTTCCCCGTGGGTAGCAGTGGAGGTGGGTGGCGGTGTCTCCAGGCTTCCAAGGGCCTGTAAGAAGGGGAAAGTAAGTCCTTTCTGAGTTTGACATGACAATAAACAGCTTTTCAGCTCAGAGCTCCTGTACATCCTTCCTCCTACTCCAGGGTCCTCATACCCCTTTTGAGCCTAACCTGCCTGTCCATGATGTGACAATATGCTTCCTGTCCTCCGCCCCGCAGGCCCGTGCCTGTGCAGACCCCCTCTCCCTGCCATGGCCCCCTGCCATCCGTCCACATGCACATACAGACCTAGCGGCTGTGCAGGGCCTTCTTGGATTCCTTGTTTTTAGTGGGTAAGATGTGGGCACTGGAAGTGAGTTGCCCAAGATCAAATCGTGCCTCTGCCGCCTCTTGCCCGGGTGACTTTGTACGGCTTGTGCAATCTTTTCCTTTTCTTTGCCATCAGCTGTCCAGCAGCGTGTGATTGAGCCCACCCTGTAGGGACGTTGTGAGGATTAGATGCAAGACTCACCGTGCCAAGCGCCTAGAGCAGCGGGTGGCAGCTGCTTTACCAGAGCTATCATTACTGTACTCTTTCAGTGTTCTCCCTCTTACTAGCACAGCCTGAGTACAGAAGCGTAGTGGGGCTGAGACACGCTAGGGCGGTGCTCAGTACAGGTGAATGCTCCACGGCCTTGGCTTGTCATCTTCTACTCAGAGTGGCAACCTTGGGAATGCGACACTGTCCTTGTTACAGGGGAAGAAACTGAGGCTCAGAGAGGGGATGGGGCTTGGTCCAGATCCCATGGTCAGGGCTCACTGGGACAGACTGCAGTCCCGGGAGGTGGTCTTCAGGGGAGGCAGCTGGGAGTTCCTTCTGCACTGCAGTCCTGGTGGAGGCATGAAGTTTGGTGCTGGGAGGGCCTCAGGCTCGGGAGCACCTCCTGCTGGGCTCACTTGTGTTTGGGGGCAGAATCTCGTGTAGCCCACAGACCCCAGGGCTGCCTGGGCAGGTGCAAGTCATCGTGGGAACTGAGGACGCAGCGCCGGTCTCCACGCCGCCCTCACCCGGGCACTTGGGCCTCCCTGGTCCCTGTCACTGTCACTCCTTTCCCCAGGATGATCGACTGGGTGTCCTGGCCCCTGGGGAAGAACATTGACAAGTGGATCGTCGCACTGCTGAAGGGCCTGGCTGCCGTCAAGAAGTTCAGCATCTTGATCGAGGTTTCACTGGCCAAAATAGAGAAGGTTGGTGGGCGCTGTTCTGGCCTGGGCCGGTGGCCTTTTCCACCAGTCTCTTGCCAGGCCCCGCAGGGGTGGGCGTCAGTGCCGGGGCCGCTCAAGTTCACCGCGTGACCTGGCTGACTCGCTGCCTCTCTCAGGGCCTCAGGCTCCCCTCCAGGATCCTTTGACCCTCACTTACATTGGTTGTGCCTTTGACCCTGTTGGCTGGCCCGTCTGTCCGTCCTTAGGTGTCTAACGGTCCTGCCGCCCATTGTGCCATCTGCCTGCCCATGTCTGTGAGCGTCTGTGTTCTGGCTCCTGCTCAGTCTGCTGCTTCATCTCTCTCCTGTCTCGGAGCCCTCCCAGGCTTGGGTTTGCACTCGGCCTCAGGCAGCCCAGGCCCGGGGGGCCCTGACTAGCACCTCTCGCCTAGGTCTTCTCCAAGCTGCTGTACCCCATCGTCCGGGGGGCTGCCTTGTCCGTCCTCAAGTACATGCTGCTGACTTTCCAGCATTCCCATGAGGCCTTCCACCTGGTAAGAGTGAGAGCCCCAGGCCGGCTCCACCCCAGGCCGCAGGGCCATGTGCTTTCTCTCTTGGAGGCTGAGGGCTTGGGGCTTCAAGTTCAAGACCTCAAAGCCTGGATATGAGTCTGGGAGGAGGCCCAGACTCTGCTTCTGTACAGATAGAGCCCTGAGGCTGGGGACTTGGCATAGCCTTTCCCTGGGTGCGCGAGTAACAGAGCCTCAAGGGCCCACCACCATCTTCCTTTTGCAGATGAGGAAACTGCTGTTTGGGGAGGTTAAATTGCTTGTCCCAGACACAGCCAGTGAGTGGAATGGAAGATTGAAGCCATGTCTGCCCAGTTCCCAGTCCACTGTCCTTCCTATACCCTGCCGCCCACAGCACCCTAGATGTCTGGTGTCTGGCTTGGGCTCTCCCATGGGAGGGGGCTGTCCTGCTCTCCTCACTCCTCCCGTCCCTGTCCCCAGCACATGGGGCCCTGGGTTCTGATGGCATAGGGTGAGGGAGCAGAATTTCACACTTCCGTGTTGCAGTGGGAAAAGCACAGAACCTGAGATTGGGGTGCTTGTGGTTGAACCTAGCACTGCTGTTTGCCTGATTGGTGACCTTGGCCTGAGCACCGAGCCCTCGGAGCGCCCAGTATAGTGTCAGCCGTGGACAGTGGGAGGGGTCAGGAGGGGTGCTATTTGCCTAGAGCCTGCCATGTTTGGATTGGGCTTAACACGTACCCCCTGTTTCCTTCTGTCACTGCTGAGCCCCTTGTGCCTGTGGCCTGTCTGTTGTGATGTCACGATACAGCACCCCAGTGGGTCTGCACATTGAAACCCCATAGAAGAAGGGGCTCAGACCCTGTTCACACATTGGCTTCTATAGCTCGAAGAGCAACCTGGGGAAATTATATGATCTCTTAGGCTGGGGCTTGTGGCCCATGGTAGCATGTTTGCACAAGGCACTGGATTCATTGACACATACACACACACACAAGGCACTGGATTCATTCATTCACACACACACACACACACACCCCTCTCCCTCCCTTCTTCCCTTGCTCAATGTCTTCATCTGTAGGATAGGGGTAATTGCTGCTGAGTCAGCTCGTTGCATGAAATACTTGAACTTAAATGCTGGCCAGGGCCCACACAGCTGGTTGTGTCATGGCCACGGCCTCATTCCTGCTTGGCACAGAAGCCCTGCGCATTGAGGCTTTTGGGCTCGGAGGGCTGGTCAGTGGGCTGAGGTTGAACAGCCGGGCTCAGGCCCAGACTTTCGCTGAGCTCTGAATAAGGTATAATGTATCCTATTCTGCAGAAGAAGAAACCGAGGCGGGGAATCTTCAGTTGTGAAAGGACTCACCTGCCTGCAGCTCAGCCCAGTGGGGCAGGCCTGGGTGGGTGGAGCCTATCCTAACCCCCCTCTGCTCTCACAGCTCCTCCCCCACATCCCCCTCATGGTGACCTCTCTGGTCAAGGAAGACTCGAACTCAGGGACCAGCTGCCTGGAGCAGTTGGCGGAGCTGGTCCACTGCATGGTGTTCCGGTTCCCAGGCTTCCCAGACCTGTACGAGCCTGTCATGGAGGCCATCAAGGTGAGTGACCTCTCCTTACTAGTCCCTGATCCTGCTCTGGCAAAGGTGCCAGCTTGGGCCTTCCTCAGGGCTGCTGCATGTCTTGGAGACAGCCTCCCGTTATTTGCTCCCCGAGCAGCTCCTGCTACCTCTCCAGGGCCACGGTATGCTTCAGGCAAACTGGGTTCCCACGGATTCCCAGCTGGGTTGTCCTCTCACGCCTGCTGTTCCTCTAACTGTAAACCCTTCCTGTTCTGCTCCACGGCTCCCACTGACGCTTCATGTTGCCTCCCCCAGGAAGTCTTCCCCAGTACCTCTCAATACCCGCCTCATGCCCCAGGCCCTGTGGGCTTCCACATCGTCACTGTGGGCCCCCCATTGGACCGTATGTGCTGCAGAGCAGCAGTTACTTACACTTGTTCATGGGACTGTGCTGAAGCCCTGCTGTGTGCTAAGCTGGGGACAGGGGACACAAGGCATGAAGCAGGGTGAGTCTTGAAGGAACTTGCAGCTCATACAAGAAAGTCTGATCTGCGTGGCTTGTGGTGAGGACTCCAGGGCTTGGGCCAAGCAGTGAAGAGCTGAGGGAAAGAAAAGCCTTCAGTAGTTGGAGAAAGAGACTACAAGGAAGAAAGAGGAAGGGTGGCCTGCTAGGTCACTGCGGCCTGCCTGTGGCTAACACTTAGAGATAGTGCTGCATCTGACAGTGTCTTCCTGCACATTTTGTCTTGTGGTGCTTGTAGGTAGCCTATGAAGCAGGTAGGACTATTTCAGCTTCATAAAAGAGGAAAAGGCGGGCCTGGAGAGGTATGGCGATCTGTCTCAAAGCTAGTGAGAGACCTAGCCAGGGCCCTGGATTGCTGAGGCCCGCCTGCGGCCTGGTATGAACGGCAGGCCCAGGGAGGGGGACGCTATGAGGTTGGCGGTTCTTCCGGAAACTGATTTGACTTTCACTGTTGAAGCCCAGCTAACTGGCCATTCTAGAAAGTGTCCCGCTGCAGAACATCTAGAAATGCTTATTGAAATATAATGAGCATCTTCTTAAGTACATAGCTGAGCTTGCAAGAAAGTAAGGGGGCCTCCCCAGGGACCAACCAAAAAGGAAGAGAAAACTAATTTCTAGAATGGCAAGTGAGAAATGACACTCTTTTGCCTTGGGCAGGTGGGTAGGTGAGGTGACCACCCTCAGTCACCGGGGGGGTTTGAGCTGGTGGTGATAGTGGGTGAGGTCTAGGACCTGTCCCTGGCAAGGAGGTCACATTATGGAGCCTACAACGTCCAAAGCAAGGCTTTACTGTTAGTGAGAAAAGGATCTGGAAAACATGTTCCTGTGGCCCAAATTAGAGCTCAAAGCAACCTTTCTAGCTTAGTCTGGGTCCCAAACTGAGAGGAGGAGAAAAAAAAATTAGGAACTAGTGCCCTGTTCTAATGTGGTTTTAAGGGTTCAAATTCAGATTATTTTGGGAGCTGTGAGACCCCTCTCCCAGGTTTAGATGTTAGCATGAAAAATGTTTGTAAACTTGTAATGCCCAGCGGTTGCCCAGTAGACCGACACAAGCCAAGCCGTGAAGTTCTACTGCAGATGAGTTTGTGATCCCCAAGTTACAAAACATGTAAGTCGCCACAACTCAATAAACGCAACAAATCAAACCTTTGGATACTTTCTTGGCGCTCCTGCTTTTCAGACATAAGCTGGGACAGTGTTTTCATAGCTGGGGAGGCTGCCTCGATGGGGCTCGAGCTCGCTGTGTAGACTAGCAGAAGGGCTAGGACTGCACTTGCAGGGGATACGCGGAGCTGCTGGGGCTGTTAGTCATTTCTTGCTAGACTGTGAGCAGGGGTGTGTTTTGATAGCTGTCTTCCGCACCTAGTAACTATGAGCGGGCTATGGTTACTCCATGGCTGAGGTGTGACAGTCACCTTGATGTTGGGGCGAACAAGGAGGGGGGAGGCAGGCGTGTGGAGGGAGACCTGGGATGGGCGAGTCAGGCTTCGCATGCGGGGGCTGGTGTTCTGGTCCGGGGCTAAGGCGTGTCTGCAGGTACCTGCTGCAGTCCACTGCAGGGAGCAGGGCCAGTGGCTCAGGGACATGCTGGGAAGCCTCCTCGAAAGCCTCCTGGACGAGGTCAGCGTCAGACCATGGCTCCGGATGAGCTAGAGGGCAAGGCCGCCGGGTGGGATGTGTGAGTCCAGTGTGACGGTCGTACGTCAGCAGAGCCGTGAGACAGCCTTGATCTCTGCTTGATCCAGTAGCTCTGGGCCTCTCAAATGTTTCTACCAAGGTGCCTGGTGTCAGATGAGGGAGACTTACCCAGGGAAGTTTGTCAGGAGCTCGTTTTCTCTATGGCCTCTGAAGTGCCAAGTGTGTATTTCATAATTATAAACATCTGTTTTAGTATGAACATACTTTTCCTCCTTGAATGTTAGTGCCGGGAAAATGGGTTACATTTGTCCCGTGGCCTTGGAAGCCCTTTGAGACAAGCCAGTTTGTGGGGCAAGGGAGCAAACAATAGTATTGTTCCTGAGAATCTCTCATACGTGTTGTGTGTGTGCAATCCTGCTTTGCAACTGTATCCCCTGTGAGTCGGCCTGGGAAGTTCTCTCAGATGTATGGAGTTAGGGCAGTTTGTCAGGGAGCTGTGGGCCTTGCTGAGAAAGTTACGGTATATAAATTTCCAGTAATAGGAGTTTGAGAGTTATGTCAAAGATTTTATTTTCTAAGAGTACAAAGTTTCCTTTTCTGGGCAAAATATTATTTGATATTTTCTCCAGCATGGGTGTGTTTGCATCTGCTCTTGCGGTCCCAGCTGCCTTCTGTCCCTGTGTGCCTATGCCTGGATGTGTGGGGCGCTTAGATAGGGCATGATGGGGAGAAAAGAGGATACCGAGCCTATCTTTACATTTTCCCCTGGTATCAGTGCTTTCCAGTTATCTGTCAGAGGTGACTAATCCAATAAATTATCTGAGAGGTGATGCTAGCAAGACCTGCAATAACCAGAGGCCAAGAGCTGGGGACAGGGCTTGGGTGCTGAGTTAGTGTGGAGCCCGTGGGCCCTGGGCGTGGGCAGTCGGGACAGCTGGGGGACCTGCTGGGAGTGTTGCTGAAATGTGCGAGTAGTACTCCTGGGGCTTAGGGGGTTTTCTTTATGCTACGGCTTTATTGGAACTAGTGCTTGGTAAGCTTTGAGGCATAGCTGTGTTGCGACGAGTGTCAAAGTGTGCTAACCCCGAGCCCGTGACCAAGGCCCTTTTCTTAGAATGCCAGGATCCTTCCACCACTGACTGTCGGGCAGGTGGCGAGGAGGGACTTCTCTTGAAAGCTGGTTGTGCAGGTCTAGAGGAGGCAGAGTGGGGATACCACTGCGTGCAGGGACTGCGAAGGCAGAGGGTGGCGGACTGGCGCAGGGGACCTTCTCTTGCCAGAAGAGGAAGCTAGGTGTGTGAGGCGCAGAGGCTCACTGAGCACAGCTGGACTTGGCCAGTGTTCAGAGACTTTCGTCCCCCAGGCTATGTTAGGAACATATATTTTCACTTACTACCTGTGAGACCCTGGACAATTGGTCTGAATCTAGTTATTTCATCTCTAAAATGGGGATTGTGCCCCCTGAGGCAGTTGTCACCTGAAAGATCAGGTAGAAGGCCTGCATAACCCAATGAGAACCTGGCCTCAGTTGTAAGCCGGGACGGTCCCCAAACCTCTCGAACACTGAGTGGTGTGTGCTTGGGAGGCTGTTGAGTGGGCTGTAGTCCAGGAAGGCTTCTCAGAGGTGATGTTTTTCGAGCTGACCCTAGAGCCCAGTGTCTTGCCTGCTTCTTTCTTCCTCAGGACCTACACGTTCCCAATGAGGACCGCATCAAGCAGCTGCTGGGGCAGGATGCCTGGACCTCACAGAAGAGTGAGCTGGCTGGCTTTTACCCTCGGCTCATGGCCAAGTCAGACACGGGCAAGATTGGTTTAATCAATTTGGGCAACACGTGCTACGTGAACAGCGTCCTGCAGGCTTTATTCATGGCTTCTGAGTAGGTGCTGCTCGTGCATCCCATCTACCCTTTCCTGCTGTGCCCCCAGGGGAAGGTGGGGAAGGTGGGCCTTGCCTTGCGTGGTCGCCATTAGAGGCAGTGGAGCCTGGTGGGAAGTCAGGCGGGGCTCGGGGAAGGGCTGCAGGGGGCTGCCCTGCACCGCTGACTTTCCTGGGGGGCTGGGGTGTTGCGTTTTCATCCAGCATCTCTCCCCTCTTGAATAAAACAGTCTTTACCAGTGGCCATCTGTATCCTGTGTATGCCTTGCTTAAAAGTCACTTGAAGTTTCAGCTTTGGCTCAGTGAAAGGAAGCCTGGGTTTCAGCTTAGAATATGACCTCAAGACAGTGTTTTCTCTCTCAGCCTCAGGCTCAGTAGGAAGCAGTTAGGGCTGATCTCTAAGGCTTCCGAAGGTGCTGCTTCCTGTTCACCAACTGCCTCATGGAAGGGCTAAGTCTGTTTTCCTGGTTTCTGATATGTGCAGATTGTTACTTTTGTGCAGTACAGCAGAGTGATTTGCCAGAGAGATGGTCTCGTGGTTGTGGTGTCTGAGTGCTGAGGTGTCTGCTCATTTTCTGAACTTGCCTTCCTGAGAGTGGGGGCCGCATTTTGAGTAGCACTACTCTGTGTAGTGGCTCAGTGTGGGGGGAAGTACTTGACTGACGGCCAAAGCTGCTCGTGAGCATAGCACTAAGCTGGGCCCTGGACGCTGGCATGTTCCAGGGAAGGTGGGTGTCGGGAGGGCTCCTCCTGTCCCCATAGGATTGGACCTGTCACTGGCAGCCAGCCTGGCCCTGCAGTGGCCTCTTCTTTTGGGTGCATTCCTTGCATTGGCTCTGGATCCTTCCTTTGAGGGCAGGGGACTCAGTTGGGGGCCACAGGGCTGGGGCCCTGAGGGCGTTTAGGAGTTGTGTTGGGAGGTGGAGGCCAGGGGGCAGGTGCTGTGTGTGGCTGGAAAGATGCTGGCATGGATTCAGGGCCAGAGTCCCAGCCTAAGAACATTCTAATGTTTGAACTCTGGAGTCACAGGGTATCAGAGTTGAGATTGCAGGGGTCACTTTGTTGTACCTTTATTGTCATATTAAGGCCATTGCCGAGCTCCCGACCTCAGACCCTCCAGGCTGAGCTGTTCACTGTGTCTTCCTCCCTGTCCTCTGGCCTTAGCCGGAACTAGGAAAGTCTGGAGGCTCTGTGCTGCCTGCAGGTTGGGTGAGTAGAGGCTCCCGGGGGCCTTGGCTCACCCTGGGTGCTCCCACTTTGTTTTGAAGCTTTCGACACTGTGTGCTCCGTCTGACTGAGAACAACTCACAGCCCCTGATGACCAAGCTGCAGTGGCTCTTCGCCTTCCTGGAGCACAGCCAGGTGTGTGCGGAGCGGGGCGCAGGGGGCGGGCGGCTGGCGAGGAGGTGCTGGTCACTCGCAGGACTGTGGTGCTAAGGGTGTTGTATTATAGGCGCCGCCTTATTCGTCTGCTGTTTTTGAGCACCTACATTGCCAGACACCACGAGGGATGTGGAGGGTACAAAGGCAAACAGGACAAACGTCTGCCCTTGTAGAACCCAATGCCCTGGGTCAGGGATTCTGCGGGGCCCTGTGTGGGGGCAGAGATGAGTAAGCCCCTCCACCTTGCAGGAAGACGACCTGTGGAGGACAGTGTCATGCTTCCTCATAGGGACACATGGCATACGTGAGCGTTCAGGGAGGGAAAAGGGAATGGCGGGGGCGGGGTTGAGAAGGTGTCACAGTGGCCACGCTGCACTTGCTTTTACGGGCCGTTTTCGGCAGGGAGTAAGGCAGTGAGCAGAGATAATGGAGGGAAGTGTGAGCCGTGTAAGCAAAGAGCAGAGCCCCACGCCCTGCTTAGGGCGTGCGTGGCTTGTGGGACGGGATGGGTTGGGGACGGCACGCAGAACTGGACTGAGGAGGCTGGGCTGTCTGGGACACAGTGCGAGGTGGACCCACAGGCCAGCACTCCAGGGAGCTGCTGGGGGCGTGGCTGCTGCTCCTGAGTCCCTCTCTCACTCTCCTTGGCCTAGAGGCCGGCCATCTCGCCGGAGAACTTCCTCTCTGCGTCCTGGACACCCTGGTTCAGCCCAGGCACCCAGCAGGACTGTTCAGAGTATCTCAAGTACCTGCTGGATCGGTAAGTGAGGCCGGGCTCTGGCTTGGGGCGGTGGGCAGCAGGCTGCGGTCCAGAGACAGACAGGTCCTGGGGAGAGGTGAGTGCCGAGCTGGGGGGCCGCTTCACGGTAAGGGGAATAGGAGCATCGCCTTGCGCTTGCGCTGGGCGGCGGGGCCGTAGGTGCGGGGCGAGGCTGAGTGTGAGGGGGTGTGGCGGTGCTGAGTTGCCCCCCCCCATGTGCGTGCCGTGCCGTGCCGGCCCGCTGCCCTGGAGCCTAGCTCCTGGATTCAAGGGTCTACGTAGTATTGGGCACCTGTGTGCAGATGAGTCTGGCGTGTTAAGTGCTAGCTGTGCATACGCATGCGTGAACATGGCATGTTTGAGCGCAGAGCCCTGGCAGGCTTGTGTGTGTACACGCGTGGCCAGCTGGACAGGGTAGTTGGGCGCGAGGAGTGCGCGTGCGCCCGAGGCAGCCTGTGCCTGTATGGAAGCCCCGTGCTCCCTGCTCTCTCCAGGCTGCACGAAGAGGAGAAGACAGGCACGAGGATCTGCCAGAAGCTCAAGCAGTCCAGCTCGCCCTCTCCCCCTGAGGAGCCTCCGAGCCCGAGCTCGACCTCTGTGGAGAAGATGTTCGGAGGCAAGATTGTGACCCGGATATGCTGCCTCCACTGCCTCAAAGTCTCGTCCCGCGAGGAGGCCTTCACCGACCTCTCCCTCGCCTTCCCTCCTCCCGAGCGCTGCCGGCGCCGCCGCCTGGGCTCCGTGATGCTGCCTGTGGAGGACGTTGCAGCCCGGGAGCTTGCGTCTGTCCCCCGAGCCCCAGCAGCCAGCAGAGTGGGTCCTCCGAGGCAGAGGAAGCACTGCATCACAGGGGATGCCCCCGCGACGCTGCTGGACATCGACGGCCGGGGGCCCCCTGGAGCTGGAGAGCAGAGTGGGCCTGAGGAGGAAGGGAAGGAGGAGCCGGCGGAGAGGGAGGAGGACGGGGAGGAGCAGAAGGTGGCAAAGGAGGAACAACTAGAAAAGGAGGAGGAGGGGACGAGGGAAAAGGACGAGGAGGAAGAAAAGGAAAAAGAGCAAGAGGCGGCGGAGAAGGAGAAAGAGGAAGAAGAGAAGCAGGAGGAGGAGGTGACGGAGAAGCAGGCGCAGGTGGAGGAAGGGGGCAGCTCGGGCCCGGGGCTGCACAGGGGTGCTGCCCCCCTCTCTGGGGAGCCGCAGGGCGGCCCTGAGGGATCCCGCTCTGTGCTGGACCTGGTCAACTACTTCCTGTCCCCCGAGAGGCTGACTGCGGAGAACCGCTACTACTGCGAGTCCTGCGCCTCCCTGCAGGACGCAGAGAAGGTGGTGGAGCTGAGCCAGGGCCCGCGCTACCTCATCCTCACGCTGCTGCGCTTCTCCTTCGACCTGTGCGCCATGCGGCGCCGCAAGATCCTGGACGACGTCGCCGTCCCACTGCTGCTCCGCCTGCCGCTGGCCGGGGGCCGGGCTCAAGCCTACGACCTCTGCAGCGTCGTGGTGCACTCTGGTGTGTCCTCCGAGAGCGGCCACTACTACTGCTATGCCCGCGAGGGCGCCGCCCGCCCAGCCCCTTCCCTGGGGACTGCGGACAGACCAGAGCCTGAAAACCAGTGGTACCTGTTCAATGACACCCGAGTGTCCTTCTCCTCCTTCGAGTCTGTGAGCAACATCACCTCCTTCTTCCCCAAAGATACAGCCTACGTGCTCTTTTACCGCCAGCGGCCTGGGGAAGCCTCCAAGACCGAGCCGGGCTCTCCCAGAGTCCGCACGGAGCCCACCCTCCACAAGGACCTGATGGAAGCCATTTCCAAAGACAACATCCTGTATCTGCAGGTGAGCATGCCCCCGGGGCCCCTGTCCTGACCTCTTAGGTGGAGCATTCCAGTCCCAGCACCAATGCAAGCCTAGGCCCGCTGTTTCTCTTGAATCTCTTCCGTTCTAAAATCTGTCCATTCATCACTCCGTGAGGGAGCCATACTGGTGGCCCAGACAGGCCCTTTAGAGGAACCACCATTAGTTAATCATGCAGTTGCTACCAACAGTGCTGAAGGGTCAGCCTGGGCTCCACAGGGTGAGCAGGAGAGACAGTGGGTAGGGAGTGCTTTCAGGGGCTCCCAGAAGGGCCCTTACCCGTGACCCTCTTGTGTCTCTGTGTTCATCTTCAGAGTTCAGTATTACCAAAGTCTTCAGCCACTGGGGCAGTGGGGCTTTGTGCAGCGGGATGGGAGTGCAGCTGGGGTTGGTGTTTGGAGGGAGGTGGGTGGCATGCCTGTGTACATTCTGCCAGCTGCCCCAGTGGATGAAGGCTTGTGGTCAGGAGTCCCCAGGAGGCTGAGCCAGGAGGCTCGCTTTGGGCAAAGGCTTATCATTGTACCTTGAAGACGCAATGAGCTAGACCACTGGGGATAGGAGGCTGTGATGTTCTCATGTAGTGTGACATCACTTGTGGGTCCATGCGCCTCCTGTTTCCATTATCAGGTCCTTGTCAGCTAGTCGCATCTAGTATGCATGAACCCCTTTCTGCATGGACCAGCGTTTTTATTGAGAGGAGGGGAGACTTTGAGGTCCAGGTGTGGAGCGTCCCAGGGCAGGCTGTGCTTGCTGTGATCTGGGCTGGGCACCCAGAGAAGCTGCTCAGAAGCGTGCTGGGTGACACGGGGAAGGAGTGCCGGAGGGGTCTGGCTTCAAGAGTCTCAATTTGAAGCTGCTTCCGTGCCTGTGTGTGTTCCAGGAGCAGGAGAAGGAGGCGCGGAGCAGGGCGGCCTATATCTCTGCACTTCCCGCGTCCCCGCACTGGGGCAGGGGCTTCGATGAAGACAAAGATGAGGACGAAGGCTCTCCGGGGGGATGCAACCCTGCAGGGGGCAATGGTGGCGACTTCCACAGATTGGTCTTCTGATGTGAGCCCTCCCCAGCCTGCTCCTGCCATGGGCCACCACAGCCACCTCACAGGCCTCGGCCTCTTTCTTCCGGGCGCCGGGTGGCGGGGGCCCAGGCCCTGGGCGGAGCTGCTGTGCAGGGTGGGTCTGGGGCGGTGGAGGCCGCCTAGGGCCGAAGGAGGCCTTTCACAGGGCAGGAAAGATGGGCAAGGAGTGTCCCAGATAGGGAGGTGAGACCCAGGCCCAGCACTGAGATCAGTCCCGTTCAGATTCACACCCAAGTGTCCTGGCTGACTCGGAGCACCTGCCCGGACCGGCTCTGGGCTCTGCCCCGCGGCCTCCAGACTCCCTCCCGCAGCTCTTGCTAGACAGCATAGAAAGCACATCGGGACCCAGAGGATGTCAGAGCCCGAGAGAAGGGGGGCTCCAGTCTGCTGCTGGGGCACCCTCCCATTTCCCCAAGGGGATTGGTGGGAAGCGGCGTGGCACAGGATTAGAGGGGGAGGACCTCACCTGTCTCCTTTACCTGCCTCCCCTCCCCCAAGCACCCGCAGGGAGGGGAGGAGGGCCCGCCCCACCCCTCTAGCCTGCCTCAGTGCCTGAAATGCCACTACTTGCATCCCCCTTCCGGTAAAGGTAGAAAATCTCTATTTTATTGCAAAGACATTCATTCATCAGGGAGCCATCCTCAGCGTGAGGAAGCTGGCTGGCTCGGCTCCTCTGGCCCGTTGGCCAAGGATGGCTGGGTGTGGGTGGGCTGCGCCACACACGTGTTGACCTCACTGTCCAGTGCCGCTTCTGTAGCCCCTTCTAAATGGAGAGATGTGTTCTCCAACAGGAATAAAACTGTTCTCTGACGCCTGTGAAAGATGTCCTTCTTCCTGTCCTGAGCTGCAATGGCTGCCGTGCCCTTGGTTTTCCCCCTTGGGCAGTTCGGTGGCCTCTGGTGTGGAGGGTGAGGGCCTGCCCCTGGTGAGAGGCGGCGGGCGGAGGCAAGGACCCTTTGGCACTGAAGAGGTAGCGTGTGTGGGAGACACAGGGCAGAGCTGGGACTGTGGTGAGGACACAGCATGGTGAGGTGCTGGCTGGCAGTGACCAGTGGCTGATGTGGAGGGGCCTCGCCTACCAGGTGGGTCTGGGTCCCAATAACTGAGACTTCTCAGTCCCCAGGGTCTCTGGGCTGCCTGAAAATAGCTGCTGCCAACAGCTGTGCCTCTGAGGAGCGGCATGGGGAGGAGACCTCCCCCGGCTGGACATGGGCACTGGCTTGGGGAGCAGGAAGGAAGCGCTTATTGCCCTAGAGTTGTCGCCTTCCCCAGGGCACATCCATGCTTAGAGCTAGAGAGAGACACAGGTGGCCGTGTGTGCAGGACCCTGGGCCAGCCCTCACCACAGGGTCCCATGTCCCCTTCCCTTTGGGAAGACAAGGAAGGTCTCAAGCACTGCCAATGGAGATGGGTATTGAGCCAAATGTCAGAGAGCCTGGAGCCATCGGCCCTTAACTAAAGGGCTGCTTCCAGGGCACAGCAGGTCAGAGGGCGAGGTGCCCCTCCTAGGGAAGAATCGGCAGATGCCAGGTTCTGAGAAACACGGGCTTCCTTCTGCACCTAGCCAAGGAGAGTGCCCAGTTACTTCCTGTGAAAGTGGAGCAGGCTGGCACAACAGCCCTCCTGGGGTCAATTAACAAACGCTTCCGCAGTGACTGTCCTGTCTTGTGGAAAGGTGTGCTCATGCTCGCGAATGGTGGCCGGGCCGGAGGCCTTCGGGAGGCCCTGAGATGGGATCTCCGTCTGGATCCCACTCCCAGCCGCTGCAGACAAAGACTCCCAAGTCCTCTCTGGGCTGCATTTCTAAAGGACTTTATTGTCCTACTTCATTACCACAGTAAAAAGGGACCTGCAAGCTCCAGGCCTGTACCATGTGTCACCACAGCAAAGACATGACCCACGTGAACGTGTTTCCCACCCACCCTGGATCTACTCGCAAGATAAATACGTGTTACAAATTTTTAAAAAAGAAAACAATAAATTAATAACTTAAGTGATTAGGCACTAACAGTGATTTGAAAAAATTAAATGTCAATTTCAATGGCAATAAGAACTTGAAATTGGGCTGCTGCTTGCCCATATTCTCTTCCAAACACATAGGGACAGTTCTGTGCAAAGTGATCCTAAATTTCAAGACACAAGTAGCCAACAAATTATGCAAGAGCACACACCACCAGATACCACAGACAGCAGGAATCTCTAGCAGGGCCCTCAGCCTCCCAAAGAACTTGGTGAGTCCCACGGGCCAGTCTCACCCCTGTGTTCACAGCTGAAGGCTCAGGCGGGGGAAGGATGGGCCAGTGTCCTCCAAACCCGCACTCGCCCAGAGCTCTGCCAAGTGGCTGGGGTAGGCCACAGCTTGGGGCTGAGACTGTAACCCATGACAGGTTAGGGGGCAAAGGCAGGCTGGAATTGAGGCAGTTACTTTAGAATGGTCATACTTCTGAGAATTGGGTTTACATTAATGGTTTGAAATGTAGACGTCACCCAAGTCAACTAGGAGACTAAGCTAACTGGCTGATGCTGGGGGTGCTGCCCATCCCCCTCACTGCAGCTGAGGAGCAGCTGTGAAAGGGGCTTCAGTGACCCTCTAATCTACCCTTTGATAGGTAAACCAAAGTCCAGAAGAGATACCGTTCCCTCTGTCCCCCCTCAACCTTCCCTGAGGTGGAGCAGGAAGTGGGGGAAGCCAGGGGCCCTGGAGCCAGTTGCAGACAGGAGAGGCCGAGTGTGAGCCCCGCGGGTGAGAAGGCGTCCCCATTCTGGGCTTTCAGTCCTTGCCAGGCCACCAGGACAGGTGAGTCTGGACCCATGGGCTGCCAAAGGATGTGGTTTTTGAACTGAGTTGACTTCCTTTTGGGAGCTTGGAGGAGCAGGTGCATGGGAGCGCTGGTAGTGTGGGGTTTGCGAGCCAGAGCCCTGCTGTTACCCTTACATTGTTACCCCAGTTTGCACACTGACAGCTTGGTAGGCACAGGAACCAGGAGCTGGGAGGAGGCCACTCAGAGACCACATTAGAACACCCTAGTTTCTGCACGCTCCAGCCAAGTTCATTCACATAGCACTCAGAGCATGGTAATTTTTTATGGCACTATGGGGTCCATACAGGAGGCACCATTAAAAACAGCTATGAGGGACCCCTGGGAGAAAGCCCTAAAGGGACAGTCAGGGAAGGCAGAGTGAACCAGTACCCTGTAAACCCTAGCCAGTGTCTCCACTGCCCCCACAGCAGCCCTGAGAATGCCTCTAGCACTTAAATGCAGGACCCCCAGCCCTTATACACACTTTCATTCCAAAGCTCACAGCCTCCCAGCAACCACCTTCCTTTCCTGTATTGCAGGGCTTGGTGCGCTCCAGGGCCCAGCCCAGGCCACCCTTTGCCTGGTCGTCACCCTCTTGGCCTCTGGCCCCAGCCTCGCTGAGAAGTGCTCTTTATTCCTGCTCTTCCGTCTGTATCTTGTGTCCCTCTCTCAGAGCCATCACCATCACCATCGCCTTGTGTCCTAGTCCTCGCCAATTTTGACCTCCAGTTCAGAGACAAGCTGTGATTCGTCTCTGTGGCCTGGGTGCCTGGCCTCAGCAACTGTTACTTAAAGACCTTTGAGTTGCTCTGAAATCATTCTAGAAGCGCCACTGCTGAGGAAATAGCTACTCCCAGGATGGGCTCCTGGGGAATGGCAGGCCACTGGTCTGCAGAGGCCTGAGTGCTTGTGGGAGTGGAGGGGAGTGCTAGCCATCCCCATAAAACGTGGTTGGGAGGTCTTTTCACCCTGGGCAAACTGAAGTGTTTAGTCTGGCCTGTTGCCTCTGAAATACTTGGAAATTTGGTCAAGAACGTTCATCATAGGAATTCAGATCCGTCTCCCTAGCTTAGGTTATGCCCTGCTTCTATCGCTGCTGCTCTGATGGCCTTTTAGCCATCCTTGTAGGCAAGTCTGAGTTCCATGTTGCAACTGCAAAGCTAGGAAGCCACAGCAGGGACAGGAGCTGAGACCACAGCCTGGGCTTGACGGCAGGCCCGCCGTGTTTCTCTCCAGATAGCCGGGCAGGAGCTGCTAGCCACACCCTGTTGCTTAGGTGTGGCCGTGTTTACATGCCGTGCTCAGTCTCAGAGCTGGGCCTTGTGTCACATGCCACACACCCAGCTGCTCCATCCCGCCCCCTGCCTTCCCACGGTCATCATGCGCACGAACATTACGGACCCTTCCCCGCTGTGCCACCCTCCCTGCAGTGTCCCTGCACTGCTCTGTCCCCAGCACACTCCTGTCCCAGTTTCCCTCAGCCCCTGCCATCGCTTCCACCTCATCACATCCGCACCCCTCACCTGCCAGCTTTCCCACACCCAGAGCCACCCAGCTCAGCCCCGCCCCAGACAGAAGCTCGGAGAGGGTGACTTTCTGACCTAGGGTGGCCTCATCACACTGTGTGCCCTTCTCGGTTGTCATTATTGGTTTTTCCTTCATTCTGTCCTCCATTCTTTTGCTTCTCCCATTCCCCAGCAATGGCCCTGCAAGTTTGTGGCCTGGAAATGGGACCCCTGAAGGTATCAACGGCCCTTCTGCACCTGGGAATCTAATTCTTTTCCCTAGAGACCGCCTCTGAGCTTCATTCTTAACTCTTTCAGCTTTTGGCAGCCTTGCCCCTCCTGTCAAGAAAAACAGGGATGAAAAAAGTTCATGTCCACTTTGGTCTCCTGGTCTTGGGCTCCCTGGCTGGCCCTCCATGAGACTGAAGGAGAGGTAGCCCGACAGCGAAGGGAAGGTGGGGGGCTGTGACCAAAAAGAAGTGTGGAGTCGGGCTCAGAGCCCCAGCGCTCCCCTCCCTCCAAACATCTGGTAGACAGTCAGGTCTTGAGGACAGGGAGAAGCTTTTTGGCAGCAGCTCCTAACTACGGTGGGTGGAGGCACAGCCAGGGCTGCTAAGTTACCTGGGCCCCAGTGGGCAGAGGAAGTGCCCACCTGGCCCTCACTTGCCAAGGGAGGTCCCTGATGTCAAATGCTTTGAAGGCCAAGGGTGGCAGAGTGGAGTGAAAGGGGCGGGCGAGGAGACCGGGAGAAGCCAGTTCAGAGCAGCTGCCTCCTGTCCCCTCGCAGGGCTCGGGGGCCCCACGTCACAGCTTGGCACCCTTGGAAGGCTCTGAGGACTGCCGCACATCCGTCCACTCCTGCATGGTGTTCTGCAGGGCCTGGGTCTTCTCCTTATCCACCTGGACATAGTCCACCTTTTCATCCGAAGTGACAGATGATGTGGATGGCTGAGGGGACAAAGCAGGAATGGCTGTGAGTTACCGCAAGGTGGGGAGGGAGGAGGGGCTTGTCCTGAGCTGGGCTCAGCGGAGGTGAACGGAGCTGGCCTCTGCTGCACTTGGATGAGCCTTTGTCGCCTTTCTGAGTATGAGCTTTAAAGCTGTTCGCCACAGTGGAGCTCCCTCCTGTTGGAGCACCAGCCCTGCCGGCCTTGCCTCCAGCAGATCGTGGGCAGGCCAGGTTGTCATCTCCACCTCCGCACCACCCCCCTGGCCCCTCTGCCAGGGGAAGGAATGTGCTGGGTGGCAACAAGCACTAGCCCCTTAGGCCTGTAGGGTGTCCTCTCTGTGAGCCCTCACTGCCTGTGAGGAAGAGTGCACCGCGCTGGGGCTCTAGCCTGCTGTCTAGACACTGCTGGCTAAGTGCACCTGGCGGGGCAATCCTAGACCTGGAAGTCCTTTCTTGGGCCACTGTATTGCCAGCTGGGCCCCCTTTAGTTAGTAAGTTCTTCTCAAAGAAAAGTTCTACACAGGAGGCAGGATCTCTGAGTCTCAGACCTGACACCAACTCACTTCAACCTTGGCAGGGTAGGTCTCAGTGAGTGTTCATGGCCAGGGGATGGGCTGGCTCATCAAGTCCTATGGACTGAGGCCCATGCTCTTGAGAGAAAAGAGGGAGAGAAGCCACAGTCAAGTCATAAAAGCTGGCTCTGGAGAGAGGCTGAGGGGTGCTGCCCAGTGTGGAAGGCGCCCTGACCTCCCCTTATCCCGCTGATGCCCCCACCTCCACCCCAGGCACCTTTCGGTGGGGGCTGGGGGAGCCCGGCTGGAAGTCCAGAGCCAGGTAATCCACGCTGCCGGTGCTCTTCTTAGGGGCTGGACTGTTGGTGCCACTGGGAACAGGAGATGCAGACACTGGGTTTTGCTATTAGAAGGAGGAAAAAACTGAGTTTAGGAAAGAGGCAAACCCACGACCCAAACATGTGTCTGGGAGTCAGAGCTTGGCTCATTGTGTCCTGCTCTGCGCCATGTGCTGTGCTAAAGACTTTGCACACCTAAGTCCTTACAACAATCCCATGAAGTTGGTATTACTACTTGTTTGTACCAGGAATTGAAGTCAGGACTTTATGCTTGCTAGGCAGGTGCTTATGCTGCTGAGCTACATCCCCAGCCCGTTTCAGGTTATTTAAAACAAAGCTGACCCATGGCTGGGGCAGGATGGGAAGCGGGGCTCTCAGACCTGCACCACTCCCCTGGCCCGTGCTGCTTCCTTTTGGCCTTGGGCCAAATCTCTTTTACAGCTCTCCCGAGAGTTCCCACGCTTGATCACCAGCCTCTAAGGAAAGGGCCTGTCCCCCTCTGTGGGCTCCTGTGAACAGCGTACACCTCCCCTGCTCCGCAGAGGCCAGAACAGCTGGTGTGGAAAGTCCGTTCTTCAGATGACAGGCTCGAGGGTCCTGTTTCCAGGTGGGCTCCTGCTCTGGGAGAGCACTTCCCTGGCTAGAACATTGCCCAAGTTTGATTCAAATCAAAAAGTGATGGTTGTGGGCTCCAGTTTCTGGCTGTTTTAATGGCTGGTTGATGCATTCTTATATATCTGCAGCCCCGACTCGGTGCTGGGCAGCTATGAGCTTTGCAGTGAACTCTCAGGCAGGAACCATGTCACACACTGCCTCTGTTCACACTTCTCTTATGGTCACCACCACGGGGAGGCGTGTGCCTCCCTCTAGCACTGCCCTGCCAAGGTAATTGTCATGCTATGTCTGCTCTTTAAGGCACAGACCTCCTTGGGCAGGGACTATGTCCTCTCTACAGTGGACAACACTCCCTCTGCTGGCTACACAGGTGCCCAGGAAGGTCTGCAGCAGGAGGCTGAATCACATGTGGTGCAGTAAAGGAGCCCAGAGGAGGTGAACAATCAGGCCCAGGGGACTAGGACTCATTCCAGCGAACCCCCAAGGACTCACCATAGGGACGTAGTTCTCCTCACTGTCTCCTGAGTCCGTGCTTGTGATGCTCTGAGTGGAAATGGGGCGGCAGTACTGCGAGGAGCTGGAGGTGAAGGTGTGGCTGTGGTGAGAGGCGGACAGCGTGAACCTTGGGGGACCCTGACCCTCACACACCCACACCTGGGCCACCAGAGTGTCACCTGCTACTAGCAGATGGAAGTCTGATAAAGGGCAGGTGTGATTATTCCCCTTTTACAGATGAGGAAACTACTCCCCAAGAGATCACTGGCCATGATCAGCTGATGACAGTATTAGCATCAGAAACCTCATCTCCTGAACGCCAGGCAGAGAAAATTCCACTTATTTCTAACCCCACCCAACTCGAAGCTCTTGCTTCCACAGATACTCACTTGGCCCTGGACCAAGACTTAGTGACAGGTGACTTGAAGGGGAGCTCATCGATGACAGCATTGTTTCTCAGGTCAAGTGGTGTTGGCTTGGCTGGAAGGGGAACAGAGTCAGCAGTCAGCCAGTGATCATGCCACATAGTGAAATGCACGCATACGACATGTAGGCGTGTTTACAACAGCTGTGATAGTCTCTGCAGTTTTAGCAGGGAAACTCAGCAGGGTATCTGCAGAGGACTGGTGTTAGGACTTACACAGATCATCAAAACCAAGGGATGCTGCGGTCTCATATAAAATGGTGTAGTATAGGGTTGTAACCTACTCGCATCCTCCTGTACACTTTAAATCATCACTAGGTTACTTAGGATACCTGATACGATGTCAATTAGCTGTTACACTATAATATGTATATGCCCGGTAGAGATGTGATGTTTACTTTCAGGTATTTTGATCTGCATTGGTTGGATCTGAAGATGTGGAACCTGCAGATACTGAGGGCCAACTGTATAAACTTTGTCCCTGAAGTCGTATCTTCAGATTCCAGTTTACATATCCTTCCTAGTGTATCTATGGTGATTGGACTTAAAGGATCCAAAACAGAGCACAGGGTCTGGCAACAGATTTTGTCCTCCCTAGATTTATGACTATGCAAAAGCAAGAAACTGTATTTGAAATGGAGAGAGCCACTGTGACAACTCCTTGCTGATTTTGGACAGGGCTGTGCAAACCACAGTGAAGGAAGGGAAATGCCATGAGACTGTAGATTTCCATTCTGTACATTCAGTTTGGGTTCCCTGTTATGCTACTCTGCCCTTCAAATCTTCCCCCTCCAGCAGAGGCCAGGGGAGAACAGCAGCATCGACCTGGAACCTGGGACTCTAGTACCTCTGCTCGGTCTTCAGGCAGGGTCATAGATCTAATGACTGCCACCTATGAGGGCCAGACCTGCCAGTGTCCTAGGTACTATTCTGAACAAACCTAGGAGGTGGGAATTACCATCCCTGTTTCCCAGGTAAGAAAGCTAAGGCTCAGGGAACTCACATGATTTGCATAAAAGTCATAACCCCAAGTCCAGTTTCTAATTGATCCCTAAGAAAAAGCAAAAGGCCGCTGGGTGTTGTCCTGCAATGGGATGGGACAGAGTGGACTTACCTTTCCGGTCAGGCTTGAGGTTGCGGTTGACTGGGGGTGGCTGGATCTCACTTCCTCGGCTGGGGCCTCTGTGCACAGGAAGGGCTGTTGATGTGTAGCCAAGTGGGTCAAAGGGATGTGGCCCTGGGCTCATAGGGATGTAGACACTCTGGGAATTATCACCTGCCCGCTCCATGGCCAGCAGGGTGGAAGAACCTGGGTTCATGGGCACATAGTTGTCTTCAGAACTGGTACTGTCGGACCGACCCACCACAGTTTTCCCTGGCTAGAGAGGGAAGGAAACAGAGGTGTCACTGGCAAGAAGAAACACAAAGGTGAGAATCTGTGCATAAGGTAAAGCTATTCTGGAGGGTCAGCTACACTGTGAAGCTACAGGGAGACCACGGAAAGCCCACGGAAGAAGGCAGGGTGGGAGACAGAAGCAAAGTAAGTCTGTGGATCTCTTCTGGCTTTCATGACCTCCTGGGATCATAAATTTGTGATCTATCTAAAGCATAAATACCCCCAGTGGCTGGGGCCTCACAGGTTTATGGATACATGGACAAGGCAGAGGATAGGCCATGGGCTTCCTAAGTTTGGTTCAGGACTCATCAGTGGCAGGCCAGCATCTAGACCCTGATCAGCTCAGGGAGTGTGTGAAGGGGCTTGGTGCTGGAAGCTGAGGTCTGGGCTAATGGGGCATCCTCCATCCAGCCTATAGCTGGTCTGAGGTGTACTGCAGACACTGAGGTGACTGCTGGGCTGCAGGCACAGTGGCCACAGAGCTGTGCAGTGAGCTATTCTCCTGCTCTTGCCTAAGTCATATAACTGTCTTTCAGCAGGCTTGGAAGTAGGCCCTGGCCATTTGCTTACACCTTGGACCACTGTGGTCTGCTGGAATCCTGTACTCAAGCCATAGCTCTGCTACCTGGCCTGACTCTTGAGCACCACCCCTGCCCGGAGTCTCTGCAGCAATGTCCTTCATGTGGCCCCTGGCAAGCAGGGTTGCTGCACAGAAGATGACTATTCATACCCAGGTCTGCTGGATTCTAGACCCTTTTGCTTCTCATGGCAAATCAGCCTTGTCCTCCAGCCCACGTAAGGAAGCCCGCTTTCTCCAGACACGGGTACCTACATTTTACTTGTCCAAAAACTCAACCTAGGATTCTGAACTGGAAGAGTCCTAAGAGGGTGATGAGCTCACTCCTTCAGGACTGTGCAAGAGTTCCATGACATCTGACCTTTTCCTTACTCTAAGTGGTCCAAGGAGCCTTGGTCAAAACCCACTCACCAAGGAAGAAGTGATTCCCTCACTCATGGACTCAGCAGACCGGCCTGTGCTCTCCCCGCTGCGTGGAGGGTGCTCATAGGTCTCACAGGAGGAAGCTGTGATAAGAGAAGGAAGAGCATGTGTGGTCTCATTTGTCCACATGCTGACTTTGCCTGACCCTCCAGCATGGCTCAGAGTCTACTGATATTCCAGAATTGCTCTTTGGTTCCCAAATGCTATGCTATTACTAACACAGCCCTCCTCAGCTCAAGATTCCTCCCGGGTTTCTGCAGCAGCACTGACCACCTGTCCTACTCACCCTGGCCACCACCTCTGTGAGTATCACAGTAACAATGCTTGAGCTAAGTTACACAGGTTGGTTTTCTTTTCCTAGCCAGATGTGAACTCTGTGGGGTTGGGATACATTTTAAATGGTTCCCAAGCACATGGTGTTTGCTTAAATTGTTGGCTGCATAGAGTTCTAAACGAAGAGCCAGGACCCTAGGATCACAGTTTCATCTTGGCCCCTAATAACTCTAAACTACCATGAGCTTCATGCAATGGAGATGGCAAGGTTCTGTCCCACTATGCTCTGCACAGTTTAAACCACAGGAAGGATAAGAAAAAGCTCTGCAAAGCCAGGGATGGTGGTGCGTGGCCGTAACCCTAGCTGTCTAGGAAGCTGAACAAGATGGAAAGTCTGAGCCTGGCCTGGGCCACTTAGCAAGGCTCTTTCTCACAATAAAGGGGCTTGTGATGTAGTTTAATGCAAAGGCTCTGTGTTCAATTCCTAGTAGTATCACCACCACAACCACCAAAAAAAAAAAAAGTGCAATTTTATATATAAAAGAGGAAAACAGAAGATAATATTGTTCTGTTTTCCTCAGAGACATGCAGAGTTGGAATATACTCAGTCAACAAATGGCAACAGACCTGAGGTAGTTATTTTTTTTGGTACTGGGACTCAAACTCAGGACCTTATGCTTGCCAGGCAGGCACTGTGCTGCTGAGCTATCTCCTCAGTCCAGAGCTAAGGTACTTTAAATAGAAGTTCAGACTTAAAGAAAGTCTAGTATGGTTTACAAAATACTCTGAAAATCTCATTTTGTTTTAGTAGTCTGTTAATCCACATAAATTTAGCTCAAAGTTTGGACTGGTTTTCTAAATTTTTTTTCTAAATCTTTGGTTTGATTTTTAAATGAATAAAACATTATGATTTGGTCTTCCAAAGCCATATGTGGTACTGTGGTTGACCAAGGATGTTCTTTGTTCCTGAGTAGAACATCCGCTTCTCCAAAGCGGGATCTGCCCTTGTGGGAGTCATAAAACCAGCTAGAAGGCCAGCTAGTAAGAAGACTGGATAAGATGCTTAATTTACCCGGGTGGCCCTTGGCTATGGATGGCCACAAGGTTGCAAGCCACTGAGGACCCCTGGCCTACCTCCCTTTCTCTCTGGGGCTCCACTACACCTTACACTGACCTCGGTGCAGCCGGCTGTTGTCCATTGCTGGGAGCGTGTTGCGCCTGGGGATTGTGGCGGCAACAGATCTATTTTCACCGATTTGGGGTCTCTGCTGAGGGCTGCCCCATCGAGGTGTTTCCGTTTGACTTGGCTTAGGGGGCCGGGGAGGGGGGGCTATGGCTGAGTCCCCGGGAGTGGCCACAGACATGGCATTGTGGTTCCTGTCCAGCGTGAATGTCCGAGGGATCTGGTAGGCTGAGAGTGGAGTGGTTGGAACATCCATATTGTCCACCAGGAGGTCCCCAAACTCCCGGCACAGTGTGTTGCTAGGCGTCTTGAAGGTGTACACATCTTCGTTATCCGTCTCAGACCCTGTGAGGCTGCCCTTGGTGCGCCCGTGGGAGGCCAGGCTCCGGGGGAGGTCATAGGTACTGTCTCTGAATTCTGTGTTGTGTCGGCTCGGCTTGGGAAGGCTGTAGAAGCCATGGACTTGGCCACTGACCCCATTGACGCAGTGTCCATTGCCCTGGGCAAGTTTCTGCACGGCTGTGTCGCTCTTCTGCCTCGTGCCCTGAGAAAAGCTGGCACTCCTAGAAGAGAAAGAAGAGTGGGAGTGGGAGTGGCAGTGAAAAGAGGCCAAGACTGTCCTCAGGCCAAAGATGGATGCTGAGAGCCCCAGGAAGCTCACTGGTATGGAAAAAGCAGCCTGAGGAGTCAGGCAGACCTACGGTTTACCTAAGACCTGCCAAGTACTAGCTGTGTGACCTTGGACAAGCCACTGTGTTTTTGGAACTCTATGTATCTGCAAAATGGTGATTAAAAACACATTTTGAAAGTCATTTAGAATAGACTAGTATATCTAATTACAGATGTTACTCTCTATCTCTGCTCAGTCTCCAGATGGCTGTCATGAGAAGAAATCAGTCTTACACTCTTTTCCTAAACTAAAATCAACCTGTTCATTGTTTTAAGTACCAAGATGCATACATTTGAGTATATGAGATAGTGCAAAGAACCCTGAAGCTGTTGTCAGAAAATAATAGGCAATAGCTGGGTATAGTGGCGCATGCCTATAGTCCCAGGACTTGGGAGGCTGAGGCAGGAGGCCTGCTGTGAGTCTGTGGCCAGCCTGAGCTATGTAATGAATTCAAGGCCAGCCTGAACAACACAGCGAGACCCTGTCTCAAGCGGGGGACAGGTCATTTTACATCTGAGCCTTCGTTTTCCCTCTATGAAACACACCAGCTCATTAGTATTGATGCTATCTGTAAATTGTACAGATTGAATTGTAAGCTTAAATGTAACCTGTAGATTTATCTTCTACTTTGTATTATGGTTTGTTGAGAGGCATTAAGCTCTTTCCAAAAATCTAAAAATATATAGAAAAATGGTTGTCTACTTGAATTCTTGAATACTTGGGAACTACATTCAGGATGCACCTCCCCACCAACAGTGATTAAGCAGCCCAAGCAGTAAAGACAGGGCAGTAGGAGAGGGTAATTTGAGTTAGGTTCCCGTACTGCTGCTCATATGCTCCATGAGCAACACCAAGTCCCCTTCCCAGGTGTGACCCAGTAGATTTCACTGACTTCTAGGGGTTCATCTAGCTCTGAGGCTGCTAGAAAGCCTTTGGTTTTATAAGAACTGGGTTCTATGTTCTGTGTAAATACTTCGGGAAATCACAGTGCAAAGTTCTAAGCAGTAGGGATCTAGATCTGCTTCCCTGTCTTTTACACTATACCTCTTTACAGGACTGCCGTGTTGTTGTTGTTTTTTTTTTTGCACTAGGCATCACACTCAGGGCTTCACGCTTGCCAGGTAGGCACTGTGCCACTGAGCTATATCCTTGTCCTCTTTAGAGGATTTCATTTGGAAAAAAAAATATGAATCAATCCTTTACAGCAGTGATTATCAGCCTTTTGGAAGCCAGAGGCATCTTTAAAAACCTGACAATGAACTTTTGGAGCTTCTCACCAGAGCAAGGCAGGTCTCTTACATACACAGATCTTAATGTTCTTCTCTCTCTCTCTCTCTCTCTCTCTCTCTCTCTCTCTCTCTGTGTGTGTGTGTGTGTGTGTGTGTGTGTGTGTGTGTGTGTGTGTGTGTGTCGGGGGTTGCTGGGCTGGGTGTGTGAGTCACAATGCAGGGACGATGTCTGGAACTGCTTGCTGCCTTACAGAAGCGCTCAGTTCTGGCGGGCTTGTCATTTAGAGATATGGCCACCAGGTGGCGGTAGAAAACAGAGGCCAGAAGTTTAGAAAGGCAGGAGCCAGGCTTGTAGATGAGGCTCTCGGGTAAATCTGGGTCCTGGGAGGCTGGCAGCTTCATTTTAGTCCTTAAACCTTTACCAGTCCCCTGCCCGGGCCTCCGCCTTTATTCTCCCTTATTTATTTCTGTTTTTTTTTTTTTTTGAGACGGAGTCTTGCTATATAGTTCAGGCTTGCCTTGAACTAACTACGGAGCCCAGGGTGGCCTTGAACTTGTGATGATTCTCACACCTCTTCAGCCTCTGTGCTGGGGTTACAAGCATGCACCACAACACTTAGCTTTACTTTCTCCCCTTTTAATCCCTTCCACACACATAAGTCAAGCTGACAGCATACACCTAGATAACAGAACAGGAGGGGTGCCTGGAAGTAGACCTGAAGGTTCATGTAACTCACATCTGGTTTTGGTTCCTTTCATTTGGTCCTTTGAAATTTTCCAACTCTGTTGGATTGCTCCCATCTGGATTTGTTCATTAAAGCAACATTTACGGATGTCCTTCTTTGCATCTAGACCAGTCATAATGGATACACAGATGCCACCTGCCCAGCAGGGGGTGGTAGGCAGAGTGGGATGTGTGTTGCAGTACTGGTGACAACCTGCAATCTCTCCCTGAGGTGGAGGGGGTAGTATGTGGCTGCTGACAGATCTGTTCTGACCACCACTGGTGACATTGTGGTAGAGCATGCCAGGGAAGGCTTCATGAAGATGCTGTATCTGAATGAATCTAGGAGGAAGGGCAGCAAGAGATGCAAAAGGTGTTCTCATTGGAGGCACATATGCAACCTGGTCAGTTCAGGGATGTACAAACTGCTCAGGCTAGAGGAAGTGTATTAAAAGCTAAGGCTGAGAAAAGACAACTGCTGCATGATCTCACTCATATATGGAATGTGAAAGAGTTGATCTCATTGAGACAGAGATAATGGTGCTTATGGGAAGCTGGGATGCATAGGGGAGGTGGTAGGGAAGATGCACAGGATGCATAATTATAGAGAGATGGGGAAATAAATTTCAGATCTGTTGTATAGTACAGTGACTATGGTTAATGATGACACACTTTGTTTCTGAAAAAGAGTGGAGATTTTGCACTCTCACCACGAGAATGATAGCTGAGGTAATGTGATTTTTAATTTGCTCGATTTAACTAATTATGTATGCAGACTTTCAAAAGACTGAACACAACCAAGCCATGCAATGGTATCTGTACACTAAAAAATTAAATTAGCTGGGGGTTTGGCTCGGTGGTAGAGTGCTTGCCTAGCAAGCATGATTTTCTGGGTTCGATCCCTAGCACTGGCTGGGGGCAGTGTGCTTTGATGGCAGTGGAGGGGCCGGGCCGGGGATGTGGGGAACAGGAAATTGGAAAAATTTAAAGGTGAGAATAGGGGTAGGAAAAATATCACCGGCGTCCAGCAGTAGCCTTGATATATGCAAGCATGCACTCATTATCTTCTCCCTGAAATCTGCTGCTCCTGACCCCCCAGTCTAGGGAAGCCAGAAAGCAGGAAATTCCCGCATGCTGGTTTGTCACTCACTAACCTGTCAGTGCTTACTGAGCCCCTTCAGTTCAGTTCCTTCAGATTTTTTGATGGATTAGAGGGCTAGTTGATTTCCTTCTCATCTTCCTGGGACCTCTCTGGTCCTCTACATCCTACTGGTATTTGCTTTCCCAGCATCTCCATCAAACACCCTCAGTATACCAGGCCCCCCATTTCGTAGGCTTACTCCAACTTCTCGCTCCAGTGTTTTCTTTCTAGGTCCCCTCCTACCCCAGTGTTGGGGACTACAAATTATAAATCTGTCTCAGTCATAGAGTCTGTCTGGGACCCTCTTGCCCTGCCTCGTGAGCTTGCTTTAGAATGCATCAATCTGCTTCCTCTTGGTCAATGAAGCTCACAAGTCTGCTGAGGACAATCAGGGAAACTGGCACCCAGGTGTGGGGATGAGTCTTAACTTGTTTCATTTATGTTAAATGTTACGTGAGTGGCTGCCCATTCAATTGCTACTTCTACGCTGTGCCAGGAAAAGCACCCCTTCCCCTGGGCTAAATAAAATGGTGGAGAGCTGGAGAGTCTTGGTCTTTGCTGCCAGAGAACACTGATAGTCCCAGAGCCCTGGTAATTGTAATTCTTGTCTCTGTTTTTTTCTTTCTTGCCCTGTGCTGTAACTCTGGGCAGGAGATGGTGGACTGGCTGGGGTGTCTCTGATAAGTGGCGCTGTGGAGAGGCTCTCCCACACTCCAGGAAGTACGCAAACTAAGCTTTGCCATGTTCCCGATGGGCCCCACTGAGTTGCACCTCTGGCTTTGTTGTTTGCTCTGTGTGGAAAGCTACCTCTTACTTCACTCCAGCAGGGTCCTAATCCTTCAGACTGACCTCAAACGGTGCATCTTTTAAAGTTCCTTCTTACCTCCAAGGAGAATCAATCACTTGCTTAAATTAACTCTCTTCTTGGAGCAGGCAGCCACTGTTATCTACATTATGTGCCACTGTTACTTGTCGCCTCCAATAGTGACTTCTCTGAGAACAGAAACTGTTGTATTTTTTTCTCCTCAGCATCCAATTAGTGTTTGTCCCGTAGTAAATAATGTTGATTACATAAACAAGCTAACAGATCTGTACCTAAACAAATGAGTAATACAGCGCAGTGTTGCCACCCTTTTCCTGAGCGTGGCTCAAAGCCCTGGACCAGCAGCTTGAGGCCCTCCTTATAGAACCTGTGTCCAGCTTCCCTCTGTCCCAGCACCCTCTTCTCTAGGCTACAGAACTACTAACTCATTCCCGCACACGTCCCACACAGTCTACGCTCCAGCCCTGAGCTCACAGTACTCACTTCTCTCTGATGCATCAAAATCCAAAGTCCAAAAGAAGCCCTTTATGTCACAAAGGCATAGCCTCTCTGAGTTTCTTTCACTTCAGTCCCTGCTCCTCTGTGCTCGCACAGCACTCTACCTCTGCTCCAGCATTCAGCTTGGGTTTATTATGTTCACCAGTACCTCTCCACTTCTGCCAGGCCACATGCGCCAGAAGGCAGAGGGCCATGTCCCGAACTCTGGCACGGGGCCTGGCAGATGGCAGATCATACTGATGTAGGTTGACAGGGCATGATTATATTTCAGCAATCAGGTAAGAGTTGTTCAACAGGATAAACGTGCCCAAAGGAGGACACACTTGGGTGACAGAAATCATTCTCATCTTCTGATCTCTGGACCCCTCTTATGCAAACTATGCTCGAGTGCTGGGCAAGAATCAAGGAGAGAACTGTTTAAATCCAGCCAGTCTGAGAGAGAAATATCACCCGCACATATCAGATGAGGAAAGCATGAAATGTCAAAATCGATGCAGGAAGGTACTCCAGTGTGGAGGGGCACAGTGAAGTTTGGAGCAACGACCCTTCCCGCCCTTCCTAGCTGCTCCTGGGGGGTGTTAGTGAGGGGCTCTTGTATACACTTTGGTATTAATGTCACCCTCCAAATTCTTGGCTTTTAGACATGGTTTTCTAGGTATTTGAGACAAGGTCCGGGTAAGTCACTACCTTGCCCAGGCTGGGTTTGAACTTGTGAACCGCCTCCCTCAGCTTCCCAGTGTATTGTGATTACAGGCATGTGTCTGGCCATTTTCATGCCACATCATGATCTTCCTCTTTTCTACTCTACAAGACCAAGCCTCTTAACGATGAAGGCCCAGTTGATTTTTTTTTTTTTGGCGGTACTGGGGATCGAACTCAGGACCCTGTGCCTGCTAGGCAGGCACTTATTCCACTGAGCTATATCCCCAGCCCCTACCCAGTTGATTTTTAATGGGTATGTTTCCCACATAAGGGAACCCAACATGGATGTGTTTATAAGTAGAATAACCGCCATGTAGAGTCTCGTGACTGTCTCTGCAATCTTAAGAGTCATTGGGACCACTCTCCAGCACCTGACCCACCCCAAATGGGCCCTTCCTGTATGGAAAGAAAACTGTTCATAATCTTTAAGAAATAAGTTTTTAAAAAAAGAAAGAAAAAGGAATGAGTTATTAGCATGCATGAGGCTCTGCATTTGAACTCCAGCACTGGGGGCGAAAAGAGACGAGATGAGTTTTGTATCTCAAGCCCTTCCAGCTGCCAATTTTAAATCCATCTCCTTTCTATAATTACAGGGAAATGCTGCATTTGTGGGACTAAATGAAACTCAAAGTTATGTATTTTGCGTTCAGCCAATCAAAGCCAGTGAGTGAATGAGTCAGGGAAGCCTTGGGAAAGATTAACCGTGGTTAAATTCTAGGCACACATTTCTCATTGTACCGATTACTTGTCATCTTTGTATAGAATACAGCAGCGGGGTCAATGACACTGGAATCCCATCACTCGAAATTTTCTACCCTTCAACCTTCATCTGAATTATGGGTTTTCAGGTTAGGTGATTCACCTCAGTGTATCACCTGTAAAGGTTTAACAGCCTCCTTGAAATAAGAAGACAGACACTGACTAGAATCTGAAATGAGGTCCCAAAGGCTTCAGGGCAAAAGTTAATTCAGTGAAATTAATTTGTTGTCAAAGACAAAAAAAAAAACAAAACAAAAATCTGTCAGGGTAATTACAGTTCAAAGGAAAACTATTTCCTTTGGCAGTAGATACTTTTCTGAACAGCTACTTACCGTACCTCAGGTGGTCTAAATTTTGAAAACTGAAGTTATTTTAACAGGAATACATATTATCGAGTACTCAGAGATAGGACAATGGCTATTATATCAAAAGTGATGGTAATAATTCATACTTTTATCTCTAAGACACTTAATCTATGATACCCTCAGGTGCCTCCATACCCAAGGTCGGTGTCACCAGCCTCCGTAAATACTGTTTCACTATGGTAACTCAGTCAGACACATTTCTGTCCACTCTATAACAGGCAGAAGTGGATGAGCTCATCTGATCTGCTCGACTCAAAAGTAACCTTCTGAATTACTTTGGAGATCATGTGGGGTAAATAATGTGGTGAAACAGTTTTTCTTTTTCTTTTTTTTTTTAACTGCAAGGCGTCAGTCCCTTTTTCTGGAACGCCCAGCATATACTGTAAATGTCAGCGGCGGTGCAGGATTAAAGCCTACTCACGTTCACATTGTGAGGTGTTTTAGTGGAGCTAGTCCATGGGAGGCGAGCACAATCTGAGGTTTTAACTTGCATTTCCCAGACCACTGGACATCTGCTCATGTGTTTATGGGCCATTCTTATATCTTTTAAAAAATGAAATACCTGTTCAACTCTTCTGCCCATTAAAAATCTGGGCTGCTTTTCTTCTTACTGGGTATAAAACTTCTTTATGTACCCTAGAAACAAACCCTTCAATCAGATATACATGTTTTGAATATTTCCTCACATTCTTTGCCTTGCCATTTTGTTTTCTTAATGAGGTATTTTGAAGAATAAAAGTACTAATTTTGATAACAGTACTTTATCATTTTTCTCTTCTATGATTCCTGTCTTTGTGTCTTATATGAAAATTCTGGTTACCCCGAGGCTACAGAAATGCTTTCTCCTCCTCCTCCTCCCTCTTCTTTCTTTTTCTTTCTTCCTCTTCCCCTCCTCCTTTTTTTTTGGGGGGGCAGGGTGTCACTAAGTAGCCTGGGCTGGTCTGGAACTGGCAACTGTCCTGCCTCAGCCTCTAAAATTCTGGGATTACAAGATGCACCACCATGCCCAAAAGAAATGATTTCTTCTAGGAATTTCGTAGTATTAGATTTTATATTTAGGTCTGTGATACATTTAATTCTTGAGTGGTGTGATATGAAGGGCTCATGTTCCTTTTTTTTTTTTTAAGTTTACTGTAATATAGCTCAGTGGAAGATCCGGGGAAGATGGCGACCAGGTGAGCAGCAAGGGAGCGAACCTCCTTGATGGGCGCCGCCAGCTCGAGAGAGACTTGGCGAGCGTGAATGCCGGGATCTCGGCTGGGAAGTTTAGACTGGGCGTATTTCTCTGGGATGCCGGGGGAGATGTGGTAGGGCGGACCAGGCTGCCGGGGCGAGACGTGGGAAAGCCCCAGACGCTGGGAGCCAGGGACGATCCCCGCGGGGAAGAAGCTTGGCTCGGTCCAAGCGCAGTGGGAGCGCGGCCGCCTCGGTCCCTCCCGCCTCCCGAGCCG